>OZ035882.1:36203079-36453079 GCA_964034835.1 Muscina levida | reverse complement strand
CACGTTAATATTGATTTTTTTTCTGCTTTTCCTGCCAAATGATAGAGACAAACACCACCGACCTATAGTTCCATGTATGGACGGACGGCCAATGATATGGAGTACAACAAAAAAATCAATTGAAATTCATGAAATGCGGCAACGTCTGACACTGGCAGGTGTTCATTGATACTTAAACACGTACCCAATCCACATCCCTCCGCCAAAGAAACATGATTCAATACCAACAATGTACTACGCAAAAGGCAAAATGCTAAAGTAAGCTAAAAAGAAATAACAACAAATCAAAAATGTAAATAATGACATGAAATTAGGTTAGATTCTCTCTCTCTCTATGGGGTAATTGGTCGAGAGTCTTATATAGGAAAAGGAGTAAACCTTGAACAAACTCAACCACCAGCTGGCTGACAGTTTGTTTCTTCTACATTTCTAAGAAAAAGATAGGCCAAGTGGGTAACATGTTTCCATTTCCGCTCGGATGTTATTTCAAATAAATTAATTTGCCACTACGCCATCGTATGGTGAAAAGAAGAGGCGAGGCAACGTGCCAAATGCCGCTTTTATTGTGTTTTGTATCTGCCTCAGCCTATGATTGACTGAGTCATAGCCGTTGTTTTAAGGAGTTTGGAAAGCATACAATTTTTGATGACTACTGACTGAAACCAGACAGACAGACTGAAATCAAATTATCCTTAAACACATACAACATATATGTACAAGAAGTTTTCGTGTCACGTCTTTTGGCCAACTACCCCTAATGACTTTTGAGACCAAGACGATGGTGGCGACGATGATGTTGGTTATTTCCCAAAAAAAAACTGACAGGACGTGTGTTTCTTTGTCTTCTTCTAGACTTGTTTGCTTAACTATGATATGAAAGCTTTTAGTGTGTGCCACTTTGTCATTCGCGTACAGGGGTTGTTATTTATTCCTAACTTTGATTGCATTTTAATAAGACATTTTTGCTGTAGGCGTTACAATTTCCCAAAATGTTAGCATTGCCTTAGTGTATCTACCATATTAACATTGCATAACAGAGGGTGTTCTTTTGGTTGGTGTGTTATTTATATGTATTTATTAAGAAATTTCTAATTTTATAAAGAAATATAAATATTTTTTTTTTAAATAAACATGTATTTGTTAAATTATTTCGAAGCACTTAAATTGACTTAAAGCTCTATTTTAAGATGAAATGTTATCCCTACTTTCGGCTGTCGCCCCTCCAAAAAAACCAAAAAACCAAGTCGCTTCTGCCAAATTCTTCGACTCTTTTCTTTAAAATGTCCTTTGAACAAAATTCCCTCTTTGGTACGAATAGCAATAAAAAAAATATGCAAACTCAAATGTTTCAATAAAAAACAAAAATCTCCCAGACAGCCGGAGGTTAGCCTTTTCCATAACCCCCCACCCCCAACCTCGAAATCACATCTGCTGTAAAGGAATTAAAAACATCAAAATCTCTTTGCATAAAAAAATAAACCAGCATTTTACTGAGATTTGATGTCGATGTGTCTTTGACGTTGGTTGCCTTTGCGTCCAACCCGCAGAATCTTTTGTTATTATAAAAATAAAAAACATAACAACAAAGCACAAATAAACTTCAAAAAGTAAATAGAAAACGCCCGTTTCCACCCCACTCATTATGGAGCAAGAAATTGCAAAAGTCTACGCATCAAGGAAAAGCAGCCAGCCAACAGGATGCTAAAAACATTTTGTCAATAGCAAAACCAAAGTAAACTCACTAGCTAGCTGATGATGCAGGAGTTTTTGCAGTTCTTCTTCTTTTTATTTTGTTGTTGTTGCCATACAATCCTATACATTAACGTCCTTGTCCTTTGGCAACTTAGCTAAGGAGAAAAGAGAGACAGAGAGAGTGAGCGAGCGAGAGCCAAACAGAGGGTTAAAAACCCTGAACAGATTTCATCAGTTGTGCAAATGATGACTCATTCAACACAGCACATTCCGTGCACAATAATTTTCTTGTCATGTTTTACGTACACTCTCTTGGGCATAGCGTTGTCCTCGTCCACGTCCTCCTCATCATCATCATCATTATCCTCATCATGACTTGGGGTACTCTCTGTTAAACCACCTTTACAAGTCTGTCTGTTTTCAACCCATTTCTCATACCTTGTTTTTTTTGTGGTAGTTACATTGGTTTTTTTTACACCTTTTTCCACTCAGATTTCCACAAGTGTTCCCCGTTATTTCAGCACTTGTTTTCCGTTTATGTCTTGCATTTCTACTGTGTTGTGTAGGCCGGAAGGGGCAGGTTGCAGAGAGACATACGTCTCTTCTTAGATAAATACGTTTTACTACTACTACGGCGGGGGGATTGTTACAGACCGGCATTGGCGGGCGGATGGATAAGCCTTGCATTAGGTTTTTATACCATCATCGTACCTCAACAACATCATGAACGTTTCAATGACCTCAAATGCCTGTACAGAATCAAGAAAAAAACATTTTGCTTTATATGTTGGCTACTTGTTAGTGAGGCGGACAGGTGGAAAAGTTGAGAAATTGTTGAGATTGTTGAGTGATTCCATGTATCCTAACACCAAATCTGTTTCATGACTTTTTAAGATGATTGAGCTGTAGTAGGTCTGTCTGGCTGGCTGGCTAGCTCCAGACCTTTTGGTACCTTCCATACAAAATGTCGAATTTTGGCTACAACTTTAGGCAAAACCTCAGAAAAGCGAAACATTTGCCACACCCCTTCGGTACATTTACATTAGGGTGGCAGCGAAAATGCAACTTGGATTATCGATAATGTTCGAGCGGAATATTATGTCGGTTGTTATAAAACGACTGTGGTCAAAATTCTCGTCTTGAAATAAATTGGGATGTCACCTCAAAATGAGTGGGAAGCCGTCGATATACATATAGAACACTTTGTGTCTTTATTTCCTGTACTAAGCGTCCAATGCTAAAAAATAGGTAAATTTTAATCAAATCGATGCCATAATTGTAAACCCTGCTAAGTAAGATTTACAGAAAACGCGTTCAAAGTTTGTGAGTACATAATAAAGATTCCTCTTATTTGTTTAGTTAAAATTTCCTAATAACTTCTGTTTGGATGAAGTGGATATATATTAAAGCAAACTGAATTCAACAGCTCTAATTAGTTGAAAGGATCATGGTATCGATATTCATATTTAATTGCATATTTGGTTTTATTTTACAAATTCCGAAAAACCGACCGAAACCACCGGTTAACCCGATATTTTACTAAATCATGTGTTCGAAAACCGAATTGTTGGAAAAGGGTATTTTTTCGAATAAACCGGTAACCGGTTTATTGAATAATTCAAGTATTTGGAAACCAAAAACCAGGCTATTTTTAACTAAATTGGCATAAAGGTCCCGGGAGTGGCCCACACACTTCAATATTTGACTATTATATATTTACCAAAAAAATATAATTCTTTAATCGAACATTGGTAAAAAGTATAGGATTTACTAAAAACCTGGTGATACAATATTCCGATCGAACATTTTAAATTTCCGCAAAAATATCCATACATTTTGCTGCCGTCCTAACTTGCATATGAAATGTTATCTCTCTAACCCTAAAAAAACTATTTTGCCACACCACCATCCTGCTACTGATCTAAAATGAAAATTTTGTCTACATATTCATATCGTTTGAGTTGAGTTCTATCTGTGTACTAAATTTTATCACTCCAGGGCTAAAATATAGTTCTCACACCGACCACTAAAATCAAAATCGAGCCCCCTATATTTTTTAATATGAACATAGTTTTTAAAATGTATCAACTTTTTAAGATAACAAAAAAAAATCCATGTATGAAGTTTTTTCCTCTAGGCCTAAAATTCAATTTTGCCACGCCTCCTCCGCCTACTTAAGGAAAATAAAACATAATAAATACCGGAATCTCGGTTTTTTCCCCCCTAAGTCAAATTCTTTTCGTAACGATAAAAAAGTTTTTTAAATTCCATGATGTTTTCTCTTTTACCGTATATATTTTTATTCATAAACAAAAAAGTTACAGAGGTTTAAAAAAATCAATTTGACGTCGCTAAAGGCCAAAGCTCATTGTTTACAAATGTTGGCGTGGTCGTTGGCGTTTCTACCGAGATTCCGGTAGAAACTTCTCGAACTTGACGTCGGAGTCAAAAGTGATCAGAGAAGAAAATGTAGCTGTTGTCAGTCCAAAAACATTGATATGTCACACATTACGATCGGACTATAAATGGAGACACAGGAAACAAAAAACCCAATGCGCGGGGTCAAGGGGCGTGGCAAAAAAAATAAATTTTTTTTTTGAATTCGTTTTTAAATTATCTTTCATTCTAGGGGGTGACCGGCAAAACTTTTTTTTCTTGTATGAAGTGCGACCCACCTTATTGTACATTAAAGAGCGGAATAAAGACGAAATTTTGTTGTAATATTTTTTTTTAATGTGTTTTCATCGTTCGTGTAAGATCTTTCTATTATTGCTAATAGAGTTTGTTTTACAAGAGTTGTGTGAAATGAATTATGTTGACAGCTCGCAGGGCGGATAGCTATTTCGATTATTGCCAAACTATCATCATCAGCACCCTTTGCTGTGACTTCTTCACTATAAACACAAACATTAAGTGTTAAAAGCTCCATCAACGAATTGAGAAGCCAAAACACACCTGCGCGAAGATAGCATCAACGAAGACCACACAAGCTCTTGTCTATGCTTTGTCCATCGGACAAAATTGCAGAGAATTTTTTTTGGCACAAAAGTGCCAACCCAGTGTACCACCCGTGTTTGTTTTGTTCATGTTTTGTATTGTTGATCTATGTATAAATAGTGAATTTGTTTTTTTTTATTTTTTTTAATGGAAAGCTTTACTGCGAATGAGAATTTTAGATATATTGGGAAAAGTGGACAAAGAAATGGGCGTGGACAAAATTTTTGTTTTTCTAAAAACCTTAGACTATTACCAACATGTAAAAAAAATTAGTCATATCGATGCACGCGTTCTCAAGTGATGAAGTATATAGATTTGGCTATTGTCTTGCAAACAAGAGCCCCGATATATCCGAACTTGCTCTTGGCTCACTGGTCAGCTGCAAAATCGTTTATATCCAACCAACATTATTATTACTGCCTCCTTTATAAAGTACATTTTATATAAATACCATACCATCAAGGTTTTTAACTCTTTCACTTTAAAGAGAGCGAAATAATCATCATCATCTTCATCATCATCGTGCATTTGTAAAACTACTTTCAGGCGCTTTTTAACCAAACAACCGACCATTGCCGAATGAACTCGCAAACGAAAATATTGAGAAATGTTTATTTACAGACGCAACAAAATCTCAAGTGTATGAGAGTATTCGATATATGTAAGTCCGTGCGTGTGTGTGTGTGAACGAGTGGGTGGTGGCTTGGTATTGTAAATAAAGCCGGGTCGTAGCAGTTGTATGCGCTTGGCTGATTTGACCCTGCACTTAACCCTTTCAAGTGTTTAAGCGTATTTATGCAGGGATTATATGTTATGGCTTTTTGGTTCTCTCATATCTTAATGTAGGTAAGAGACGACAACTTGGCAAACCTGCCTGTCGTATCACCCCTTACTAGCTATAACTATTTATCCTGAGTAATTGTCGACCTCTACATATCCCGGCATTTGAATGCATCTTGAAGATTTTCACTCTCACATGTTAATTTTCCAATTAACGCTTAATGTTTTACTCACTCACTTTAGTTAGGACGCTGCAAGTGTAAGGGTTAAGATATGAACTTTATTACTAATGGTTTTTGGTTGTACCTACACTTGTCGTTGTCAATAGCAATTAATTGAAATTTGTTTGCCATTTTTCAATTCATGGATAGTTGAGGGGTAGTACCGTATATTATTTGCCAGAATCGACCTTATCACTAGCAGCGCTTTATGTTGTCGTTTAAGACCACAGCCACTTTGTGCCAATTGCTTTGTCGTTTGTTGAGTACAAAATAAATAATGTTGGAGCTTTTGGTTGCCCACATTTAATTAAAGGGTTAATTATACTTTTATGTGACAGGATATCCTGCTCCTCTCACCCCCTCCCTTAGTAGTAAAGGTCTATGCATCAAAGTTTGCATAATTTATGGCGTATTCGCAACGTCCTGCCTGCTGTGTAATTATCCTGAGAATAATGGATGATGTCCTTTACTTTAATGTCGTTATGTTTAAAACTGAAAATGGCCGTGAAGCCACAATACAGGTCCCTTGAAAGCTTCCGCCGGTGGCGGGGGGAAATGAATTTCTAAGCATTTAACGAAGTGAATTTTTTAACATAACCTCGAGTCTGACCTTTAATAATGGCGCATTAAGCCATGAATCCTTAATCCGATTTAATGAGATGGAAGAATGTTTTCCGTTGTTTTTCTATGAGAAAATTGCAGATGTCGCGTTTGTTGTTGGTGGGTAAATTGAAAGAAACCTGTTTACGTACTGATGAAACTTTCGTTTTGCATGCGGGATGAAAGAGATCTTTGTGACGGGGCAGTACGGTTTAAAATCTTCTCCTAAAACGTATTTTGGGATTGAAACTGTCGGTGTGACAGTAAAATGTGCAGCTGCCCCGTCAGCCATTAAAACCAGTCCTTCCCGATTTTAGTCTTGTTCAATATTTGAGAAGGCTGCAGTAACATTTCAAATTTTTTTGACGTAGGACGTGATTTAAATCTGTTTTTTTTTTATATTTAGAACTTAAATAAAATAAAATAAAATAAAATAAAATAAAATAAAATAAAATAAAATAAAATAAAATAAAATAAAATAAAATAAAATAAAATAAAATAAAATAAAATAAAATAAAATAAAATAAAATAAAATAAAATAAAATAAAATAAAATAAAATAAAATAAAATAAAATAAAATAAAATAAAATAAAATAAAATAAAATAAAATAAAATAAAATAAAATAAAATAAAATAAAATAAAATAAAATAAAATAAAATAAAATAAAATAAAATAAAATAAAATAAAATAAAATAAAATAAAATAAAATAAAATAAAATAAAATAAAATAAAATAAAATAAAATAAAATAAAATAAAGTAAAATAAAGTAAAATAAAATAAAATAAAATAAAATAAAAAAATAAAATCAAATAATTAAATCAAATAAAATAAAGGAAAATAAAAGAAAAAAAGTAAAATCAAATAAAATTCAGAATAAAATAAAAAAAAAAGATTTCATAAATGAAATAACAAATGAAAAAAATTTAATAAAATACTCAAAAATACAACAAAATAAATTAAAAATAGAAAAAAACTGGTAGGTAATTATTTTGGCTATATCAAAGCTTAAAAACCTTTCAGCATTTATAACAATGATGTTAAAAATATTAGGGGTGTCCACGATCATAACTATTTGGTCAAGTATTGCTGTATTTTTTGTTAAATATAGTATTCAAAGTAAATTTGAAACACTTACAAAAATAAAACACATATCAAAGTGCAAAAACAATTTTTTTAACGGTTTACAACAAAATACTGCAGACACCTAAGTTCGTGATTAACCATTTCTCTTTAAATTCTTGTTTTATGAATTATCTAACCCCAAATCTTTGAACTTAACATCCGCGTGGATGATAGAAGCTTGAATACCAATTTTCAGCTCAAAATTTCAGCTTAACTATGGCTTTAGCGAGGAGACAGACAGAAGGACACCCCCAAAAAAGGGGATTTTGTATGGAAGGTGGGAGTAGTTTATGTCCGATGTTGTTCATCTTAGTACTAAACCTTCGCTTAGAGAATAGAAGCCGGCATACCAAAATTCAGCTCGATAGATCTTAAACTAAGTCTGTCTGTATCCGGGGCCGAAAGAGGGACACCCACAAAAATTGAAGTGTGTATGTGAGGTGGGGGTAGTTTATATCAGATCTTTTTCGGTTTATAAATTATTCATCGCTTAAACAAAGAAGTTTGTATACTAAATTTCAGCTCGATAGCTCCTAAAATATGACAGTAAGCGTGCGGAGAGACAGATGGTAAAAGTTTATGGCAGATCTTGTTAATTTTAGAACTTAACCTTTGCTAAGAGGATAAAAGCTTGCATACCAAATTTCAAATCGATAGCTGTTAAAATGAGGTTGTAATCTCGGGGACAGACAGATGGACGGACACCCCCAAAAAGGGTATGAATTAAAGTATGTAAACCGGAATATTTTATTTATAATAAGACGCAAAATTTTCTTTATTTCGGTGAATTAATATTTCCACCTGTTTGGTCCAGATTTGTCCTTTCCCCTTGTTTTTTGTTAGCTGAGCCATCTTTAGGTTACAAAGGAAACCATTACTGAATTTAATATGCAACATGTTCTTTAGTTATTCTCTACTTCGCCCCAATGCCTTCGCCCCACACTCTCTAATAGCAATTACTCTCACTTTTGTCATGCGATAGCCTTTATAATTTCGCTGCCACTCGCTCGATTTCTTAGCATCCTATGCGTACCCCACATCCTCTCATGTATCCTTGCTACCCTAAGGTAACTTGTAATTACAAATGATTTAATTATAAGATTTCCTAGATTACTTCACACCCGCCTCCTTGATTATAATTGGAAGACTTCGAGGTGGCATAGAGGTGAGGGTCATAGAAAGAAAACATCCCTTATAACAATGTCTTGTATTGGTATATAAGAAACCATTTAGTTAGCTTTAAGCTTCTTAAACTTTTTGTTTGATGTATATATACGAATTTCGTTCCTTTATTAGCTTAGACTTAAGTCTCAAAGTTATGTGCAAAAAAAATAATCGATTTTTTTCTTTCTCCTTTTATTCTTTCTTTACAGGTAAGTCACTTTAATGGTTGGCAAAACAAACAAATATGCTTTAACAAAACGTTCCTGAAGCCTAAAATGAAAGCAAAATTAAATAAACGTTTGTATTCATTATGCGTAAGATTGTCGTGCACATAACTAAGTTACAGTTGGGACTAAAATAATGCATCTACAAGGATAGATTGCTATTCCGTTACTTGAAAAGTTTTTAATAGTAATATTTAAAAATTTTTCATTTTTTTATTCTTTTATTTTATAATTTCACAATTTTATAATTTTATATAATTTTATAATTTTATAATTTTATAATTTTATAATTTTATAATTTTATAATTTTATAATTTTATAATTTTATAATTTTATAATTTTATAATTTTATAATTTTATAATTTTATAATTTTATAATTTTTAAATTTTATAATTTTATCATTTTATCATTTTATAGTTTTATAATTTTATAGTTTTATAATTCTATAATTTTTATAATTTTATATTTTAAAGTTTTATAATTTTATAATTTTATAATTTTATAATTTTATAATTTTATAATTTTATAATTTTATAATTTTATAATTTTATAATTTTATAATTTTATAATTTTATAATTTTATAATTTTATAATTTTATAAATTTATAAATTTATAAATTTATAATTTTATAATTTTATAATTTTATAATTTTATAATTTTATAATTGTATAATTTTATAATTTTATAATTTTATAATTATATAATTTTATAATTCTATAATTTTATAATTTTATAATTTTATAATTTTATAATTTTATAATTTTATAATTTTATAATTTTATAATTTTATAATTTATAATTTTATAATTTCGTTCTTATATTTGTACCAAATTTGCAACCGTTACTATGTAATATTATTACCTTCCCGAAAATGTTGCTTTAATCGAGTCCCCCCTGTATTACACCCATAAGATTGATACAAACATAAAGTTTCCCTCATTCTTTTTTTTTCGACAATATGTATTCTACTCCGTTTAAAGGTTTGTGTTAAAACGTCGTTATGTCTTACTAAGTATCTGTTACTTCCGTTTTTGGGGCATATGTCGCTCCTTCTCCTTCACCCCCTCATTCTTATTCTTCTTGCTGTTAAAGGCACCGTCAACATTTAGATTTTAGCATTCACTTCGTTCTCAATGACAATTTAATGAATGTTTTTGTATGAGCGTTAAGACTAACGCAGCCGGCAGCAGACAATAAGACGACCGACGTTGGGAATGGACACTTAAGGAAATAAATGAGTTTAAGTACAATTTTGAATGTTCGCTGTAGAAGTTGTTGTTGTGGTCTTTAGTTTTTGACACAAGCGGGCGGAATGTTGTCTGTCTGTGTGCGCTTAATAGATGAAACGAAAAGGCTAGAAAAAGCATTAAATTAAGCGGCGGATATGCATTAATCTATACTGCCGCCTCGCCTTATAAGACGTGACATTTATTGATTGTTTTCGTAGGATAAGAGAATATTAAAACGAGTTATTATGGTCACTTTTAAGATTGAAGCAAATTTAAGGGTTCAAAGTCTAGGCTATACAAGTGGCAATATATCAAAGAGAGCGGCCGAAGCACAAAAATGGAAATTGTATATAGTGGAATTTTGGATGGTTCCAACTAATTTTCATAAATTTTTTGTACTACTATAAAAATGTGATTTTTATAACCTTTTTTTGGTCGTTCCCAAAAACATTTTTTAATTATTTTTTTCAATGTAATTATGGTACTTCACTAACAACGGTGGTTACTTGATGTATGTATACATACGTTTACCTGTTTGTTTATCATAAACATGTATTAATTGTCGTCATTTTAAAAATGTCTACAAAAACAGATTGAAAATATTTTGGATTTAATTTCAATTATTTTACACTGCCATTAATTACACCATAATAAAATTACCCTGCAATTTCCAAACGCTTAATTAACGGAAGCCATCTCAATTTTCATCACAATAGCCAGCCTAGCCTGGCTGACTGCTCGATTGGTGTGCTCGTTTCACCGCCATGCCAATTATTTCCATAATCACCAATGATGATAATTTCGTAAAAATTCCATAGTAACGATGGTCAGTTAGTTTATATCAGTCAATATAAACCACCCTCATTCCTTACGCCGCAAATTATAGATTTTAATTTCAGTCACAACATACAATGGGTCATACATATGTATATTCATCTACATAGTACACAATTTGTAATAGTGGCATAGAATTCACAGAAACTTATCTTAAAATTCCCAACATAGCAGTCTTGGCGTCTGTGGCTTTGAGGTTTCTTTAATGATTTTACTACAATCTGATAAAAACAAAAAACAATACTAAAGAAAACCACCGTCGTCTGTCTTATTAATTCATTTTATTGCAGAGTAAATTTCTTGCTAATTGAATCTAACAGCATTGCAGTAAAAGAAATAGCAACAGTTTATATATTAAAGTAGCAGATGAAGCAATCTCCAATCAGTAGTGGTGGTGTTATCAGCTAAATTCCCATAACAAGTTGGCATATGCTGGGAGAGGTGGAATTGCAACATATAGTAATATTGTAATGAATTGGAAACGAAAACAGGAGGGCATAGCTTTTGTATTTTTCTGTGCCCGGTATAGTTGAGGAACCGTCAACATTAATCTCTACATATATAAAAATTACATGTATGTTCGTGATCGCTAAACTCAAAAACTACTGGACCGATTTTGACCAAATATGCATGCTCTATGGGCCGTGAGTAGTGTTTCTTTGTAGTTTGAAATTCGTCCGACAGATGGCGCAATATTTAGCTTTTTTGTGTTTTTGCACCGTAACTGTTGCAAAACAACGTTTGCCCGGGTCAGCTAGTGATAAATAATATATACAAATAAAATAAAGTAATAAATATTCCCGACAAACCATATGGCGAGGGATGATTCTCTAACGATTCGTTGGCAATTCGCTAAAGTGATTATAAAACAAATTCGAAAATGATAACATTATAGAATCACTGGTGAATAATCGCAAACGAATCGTAAAAGCGATTCGTTTACTTATCGTAAAACCGATGATAATGCAATAGAATTCCAAAAACGTATCGAAAAAGCGATAATTTTACCAATCGTTTAAGCGATAAAAATTTGATTATTTTACGTTTGGGTTAATTTTTCAATTCATAACAATCTGTGGCTTAATTTTTGGCATGCAGGGCAAACGTTTTTTACATTGAATTTTGGGAACCAGTGATATGCAATATGGGTATTTCCTAGCGTTTTTTTTTCTTTCTTACTTTGTAGTTTTCTCGAAAAATTGAAATATTTTGCAGATTATGTTCATATTAAAAAATGTAGATTTTGGACAGTACTATAATGTTCATTTAATGAAACTTTACTCAAAATCTTGTATTCAAAATTATGACTTACACAAAGAGCGTTATGGACACACACAATTTTCCGCAACTTGAAGTGTCTGCGAAAATTTGTGAAATTTAGCGAAATTTCTTATGTGATCAGTAAATTATTTTTTGTAAAATAAAGAAGACATGTTGGGGTTTTATAAACAACTTACTTCACATTTAAAAAACATTTACCTTTTATGCTACTTCAATTTAATGTGCGTTACGGACACACGCATTTTTATGTGGATAACACAGAGCGACAAAGAAACAACGCCTGGGAAATTATACCATTTTTCTGGTAGGTGCTGTTGAGCACTACAAGAATCTGCTTTCCAAATTTCCCAAAACCCCAAAAATCTTGAGTTATGGGAAAAATCCGGTTTTTCGTACTTTTACGGACTTATTATCCAGTAACTCGGATAAATATGAAACAATTTTGAGTTTCTCAGAGGATTTGAAAAAAAGAGACTTCCCAACAATATAATACATAAATATGCTAACAAAAAGTTAAAAATAAAGCAATTTTTTATTATGAAATCATCCGTCCTTCCGCTGGAAATACCCATATAGATATTTTATAACTTTAATTTTAAAAACTTTAACTACGTGTGACAACAAATGAATACAAATCGAGGGGGCCGGCAATGAAAGAAAACTGTAGATGACTGGAGCCAGGAATCGAAGCACGGATCTCCCGCATGGTAGTCGAGTGTTCTAATCACTATGCCACGGCCGGTCCATTTGTATCGCACTACTACTCTATAAAATAAATATTCACACCAATATTTGCGTTTTTATCTTGTGTGGTTTGGTCTAGGTTATGATACAAATGTTATCACTTTCTTCGTTTTGTGCCCCTAAAAGTACGAATTTCGAAAATTCCCTTTAAATTGCACAACTACCCTATGAAATAAGCAGTAGAGAGTTTTTACCCTTTTTCGGCCTTTTTTCTCCCAAAAAGTACGAAATTCGAAAAATCGCTTGAAACTACTCCATAAAAAAGATTTTCACCAACTTTTTCGTGATTCTACCTTTAGCCGTTTGGTTCGGTTGATGGTACCAGTTTTATCCCATTATAGTCTTCTTTTAGCTCTAAAAGTACGAATTTCGAAAAATCTTGTGGCTCTCTAGTTCTATGCGGGCCATGCTAATCTAGATTTTCGTGATTATAGCTTTTGCCGTTTGGTCCGGGTGAAGGCACCATATAGATTTCCGCGATTCTACCAACAGCCGTTTGGTCTGCGTGATAGTACCAGTTTTATCACCTTTTCGGCCTTGTTACCCCGAACAGCCTATAGCACATAGCTATAACATTGGTGAAAGAATTGGATGAATAGTTTAAAAGATTATCTACTACCTTCAAACATCTTTTCTTTATAATATTAGTATAGATATAGATTAGGGCAGCAGCAAAATGTTTGAACGATTTTTTTGCGAAAATTCAAAAATGACCGACCGGAATATTATACCACTTGATGTAAAAAATGCATGACGGAAATTTGGGTAAGATCGGACAACTATTTTCCTTGCCACAAAAAGATCAAAGGTCAGGTTCTTAGTAAATTATATTACGGAATTGTATTTTTTCTCTCAAATATGTCACAGTCAAATATCGGACTGACGACCTTTGGTCAAGTCAATATCAAAATTTCTTATTTATCATATATTGCTGACATTTATTTTAATGAAAATTTAATGTAATCACAAAATGAAATTTGAAAATAAAGAAAATACTACTACTACTACTACTACTACTATTGACGTCCACACGGCGTCTCGGCCTTTGTGCCAACTTATTTCCAAATAGCCTGGTTATATTTCTACTATACTGTAAAATTTTCAGGACGATCAAACTATGGCTGTTATAACGGTTTCTTTTAAATGGGACGTGGAACAGCACACTTTTATTATGGCTGTAATTCAAACTATACCAACAACACATACCAAATGTCATTTTAATACCTCTTATAGTTTATGAGATACATCCGTTTAAAGTTTCATCCTCCTCATTTTTTTGTTGGATCACGAAATTTACTGCCAAATGCATTCACACAAATTTTCAAGGCGATTGGAGAAACAGTCCTTCAGATATTGCGGTTTCAAAAATAGGGTCCAATGGGCGGGGCCACCCCCACTTGATATACATATCAAAAATATAAGTACCCTATTTTTATGGTCGAGTCGTTTTCGAGTCTATACATTACTAAAAAAAATGCAAATAAACTAAGAAAAACTCATTTATATATACTTATATAGATTTGACCTTTGACCGCTTTGGGACACGGCTTAAAGTTGTCCGATTTTGCTAAAAAATTTTATATTCCACTCGGGCATTACCGAAAATCCAAAGTGGAATTTTCACTGCTACCCTTATATAGATAGATATAGATTTCTCCACACAATCGACAGCTTCGCAGTTATATGTCTTCGGAAGGTGTCACGCCTACTAGTTCAATCATAAAACCTATTGTTCGACATATAACGCACATTAGTAACAAAGGAACCCATACAGAGTTTGTGGACCCTCACTGTTAAACTTCTCCTTATATTTGATAAATAGTAGGTGCAACGCCTTCCAATCCGATCTCAGCCAGTTGTCGGCCAATTACACACATTAGTGAAATAAAAAACCCACACAAAGTTTCAAAGCTCTCACTTTCATATTAATTCAGATGTTGAACTTTTGTTATTAGATTGGAAGCGTACTAGTCCAATCTTCAAACCTATTGTTCAACATATTACGCACATTAATAACAAAGGATCCATACAAAGTTCGTGGACTCTTACGGTTAAACTTCTCCAAATATCTGATATATGCAACGTCTATCAGTCCAAAGTTTCAAAGCTCACACTTTTATATTAATTCAGTTGTTGAACTTTTGTTGATAGTAACGTATGGGCAGGGTCATACCCCAGGGTGCGATCCAGACTATTTTTCTTTAAAATACTTACACTGATCTTAACCAATATATGAGTTATTACAAAATTACGAGACGAATTTCATTTCAGTCTTCCAGATATTAAGCTTTATAAGATAGAGTGTTTATAGGTACAAACAAGCCTGCTTATCTAATCCAGCCCACTTTTGACCTGATCACTCATATTGCTGTTAATTGCATGTACTGGTTATAAGTGCTTAAGATATTGGATTTTTGTTAATGATACCGAATAGGCTGGGTCACACCTCTTCGGCTCACCTCCTAATTTTTTCTGGTTAGGAAAAAAATCGTGAACCAAAAACAAAAAGAGGGGGGGGGGGAGGGGGAGTTTGGTTGCGTTTAAATAGCTGCGCATCGTGGTCAAAAGTGGTGGGGAAGGGGGGAAAAATCCACCACAAGCCCCACAACTTACTCGGAATTTCCCCTAAAGGTTTTAAAATGTGTGACCGACCCCCCATCTTCACCCCCTAAGGACACTTTTTTACAAAATTTGATCCCACCGTTCTAACTGACTTAAAGGTACCCCTAGAGGAGTCAAATGTATGACCGACTCCCAATATTTTTGCAACCCCAACAGTTTCTTAAAACATATCTACCCTCTATCTTCAACCCTGGTCCCCATAAATTTTTTTTATTTTTAAATTAATACCATCACCTTTAGTGTAACGCATTTACGAAGACGTTTTAGACCCCAAGTATCTTAAGACCAAATTCGTTTCAGGACTTTTTAAGACGATTGAGCTATGTCCCTCGGTCTACCTAACTGGTGAGCAAGATAACTCGAGTAAACCTTAAATTATCAGTATGCAAATTTACCAGTATTAATATTTTTCAAAAGGAAGTAATGGGATTGTAAATGGGTAGATTTGTCCCACCCCTTCTGGTACCTCCCATACAAAATTACCTATTTTTGGATAATTAAAGTTTCTCCAATAACTCCAAAACGGACAAATGGAGGATATTCGAATTTGGATAGTTTAATTATCATGTAATAGTGGACATACCCTAAAAAACCCGAAACCTTTGCTACACTCCTTCTGGTACCGCCCATACAAATGACCGAACTGACCCTCATAGTTTTACATACATATTTTTTTTTATAAGTAAACTGAATTCAGTCAAATTACGCGTAAGATGAACGATTATGAAAAAGTGAAGCAGAAATGAATATAAACTTTATCGGTTGACCCCATCTGGCACCTCCCATATAAAATGTTATATATTTGGAAAATTAAAATTTCTCCCACAACTTCCAAACGGGCATTTTGACACACCCCATCTGGTAGTTCCCATATAAATAACCGAAATTGCCCTTTTTAAGTTAAGCGTTTATTGAACGTTGATTGGCAAAAAACATCGGACAAATTGTTCAAATTTTTATTGAAGTCCTACCTACAACCGTTTACACTTCACAAGCAGGCAAATAATAACACACTGCAGCAGTAAAAACTTGAACCAATTGAGACCGCCAAAATCTGAAAGCTTATGATGTTAGAAGAAAGCACCAAGCTGGGTTTTGAATTATTAGCTAAAGGTTTTTTATAATTCATTTCTTAAATTTTAAAAAATCATGTACTGATTCTTAAGGCTATATCTCGTGAACTATTCAAAATTTTGATGTCTCTCTTTGGTAAAATGTTAGCCCTTAATCAGATCTAAAAACTTAACCTTCAGATAAAATCAAAAACACAACATAATCTCACTCAAAACAACAAAAATGTAAAAAATCTTAAAATTTCATCATAGATTTTTATTGTTTTTTGATTTATTTCTATTTTGTATCTATTTCATTTTAAAAAGCATAGCTTTTTTAATTTCGATATACGTACAATTGAAAGGGATATCTTTGCAGTTTTGCTGATTTGAGTAAGATGTTGTTGTTTCCTTGATTTTATCTCAAGGCAAAATTTTTAGATCTGATTAAAAGCTAAAAAATTGCTGAAGAGGGAAAGCTATATTTGGAATAGTTCACGAGATATAGACTACTAAAATCTTCGTCTCAGGCGAAAACTTAAAAAATGAATTAAAAGTAAACCTTAGCTAATAATTCAAAACCCAGTTAGGGGTTTTCTTCTACTATCATAAGCATTCAGATTTTGTGGGTTTCAATTGGTTCAAGAGTTTAAAGTTGGAAAATGTGCTACTGTGTAATACAGTATGATAACTCAATACATTAACAATTCCTTATATTGGGCGATGGTTTATATCCATCACCCTCTCCTCTCCAATGGTGCCTTCTAGAGGGATAAAATGTATGATCGACACCCAATAGTATTTCGCTCCTTATATTTTTCGCGAACATACCTACCCTTCAAGATCTTTGGAATATCTGTTGATTGCACTAAGCAAAAAAATGAAAAAAAAATTTGATGCACTATGTTCTTCTGATTACAATAATATTTGAAATAAATTTATCTATGGAAATAAATTTTGTTGGTATTAGTTATTGCTTTTGTATACTTAGAGCTGTAACACTCCCTTGATGCCATCACAAGCCGCCTAGCAATTCTCTAAATCCTTTTTATCCTTATCCTTTATATGATATGCTGTTACTGTTCGTAAAGTTCTCTACGCGATTTGCAGCTATGCTGGTAGGTGCCAACGTTTTGCGCTATCGTGCTCCACATCATGGCTCTAGGTATTCATAAACCTTGGGAACTTTTCGATAAATATACATATCTACCTATATATATGTAAGTATATATATTTTTACTTGTGTATGCAATTCATATGTAGGTAAAACAGTAGTATACATGCCCAAGTATATAAGACACGCAAATGCGGAAAATTATTGCCACTTAACTTTCCTGTGAGCTGCCGCCGCCAACGCCGCTCTTAATACAAACAAATCCTTTTAGAATTATGACATTTTCCGTTGCTGCGCGAATACGGCCAAAGTTTTGGCTTTAGGTTTAATGTAAAAAAAACTATAAGGAAGGTATGGGAAGGCAGGCTGAAACTCGGCGTTCCCTAAGCAAAGGTTAATAACCTTTTCGCATGCATACATTAGTATATGTTAGGTTGTAATACTTTATACTTTTCTTCGCACACAAATGCAATAGAGACATCAGCAGCAAAGACCCACTTACTAACTTAAGGTAGGGCCTACAGCCGGCATATTGTAAAAAATCACATTTAACTTGGCTTTTTTAAGGCACCACCAAAAGAACACTAAATTAAAAAAATATATTTCGTCATTTTTGGTTTTGGTTTCGTGTCGCCTGTGTCATTTTATTTTTGAGTTGAATGTTCGCTTATTATGTGGCGGCCGCCTCCTGCCATTCATGGTTCGTTGGCAACTAAAGAAATATTATTTAATAGCTATTGTGCAAATTACCTATGAACATGACATTTTAGTATAGTTTTTCGCTGTTAGTCTTTGTCAGCAAGCTTTGAATAATATTGTTCTATTTCTAAAGGAATTCTTTTATGTGTCGGAAGGTATTATTTTTACATTTTGGCTAGCAAAAGGGTGTAGAGTTATCTTTCTATGAGATCTGTTGTAATAAATTGTTATGTTACCTTTTCATAAAGATATTTCCTAATTATGTTATATGGAAGGCTTTTTTATTATATTTTGGATATTATGATAATTTCATAATGGAAAAAAAGCTTATTTGTCTTCCTACAAGAATAATGTTGTGGCAAGAGAGAAACATTGACTAATTGCGTTATTGATAAATTATTGAATTACAATTATTACACTTTTAGTGTTTTGCATCTCTTGGAAAGTAATAAATATGTTAATTAGGGCCTTTTGCATTTCAGTTGACGATATGAAAATGGAATCTTATGGGCTCTGTTATGATTTCATACATAAATTACAATTATAGCAACGATTAATACGCCATCTATAGTACAATAACTGT
The DNA here is from genome assembly GCA_964034835.1 of Muscina levida. Taxonomy (NCBI): domain Eukaryota; kingdom Metazoa; phylum Arthropoda; class Insecta; order Diptera; family Muscidae; genus Muscina; species Muscina levida. The sequence continues at coordinate 36,434,117 of OZ035882.1, read as the reverse complement.
ACTAACTTGTTAGAACAATGTTCTTGCAAGGAGAAATATTCACGTTGGCGTCGTCGACATCGTCGTCGTTTTTATGTCAACTTCACTTCGATTCAACATCGTTGTCACATTAACGCTATTTCGGTATTCTGTAACTACAATGAGACGACGACGATAATCTTTTACTGGAAAGGAAAATACTTGGACGATGATCCGATGATCTTAAACTTGCCAAAAAAAACAAGTATGTACATCGGTGTTAAAATCGTAATTTGAGGTTACCTGTTGGCCGGCCTTCCAACTTTTTTTAGCTTCGAGAACTACTTAAGTCTCAATAAGACAGCATTTAAATATGTAATAGTTTCTATAGAAATAGTTTCTATAATGAAAAGCGAACTCAGGACATATTTTCAGCCATAATTAAGTTGTCAGCAACATTGAGGTCCTTTGGACAGGGGCCTCACAACCTAAGTGTAAGTGCAGTTAGTAGTTGCACGATTCCTGTCGAAACCCTGTATGCATTAGAGAGTTCATTTGTCCACCTTGGATACAATTGGAAATAACTGAAGATGACAAATCGGAAGCAAAAACTAAATTTTTTATACAAAACTGGATTTACTGGAGTTATTGGATCCCATATCAAAATTTTCGCTACAAATAAAGAAGACCAGAATTGTAACTACAACCGCAAAGGATTCTTAAAAGCGCTCCAAAGGAATTAAGTTTTTTCCCCAATTTTCTCATATTCCCCTTAAAATTAGACAAAATTCTTGTACCTATGAGGAATTTTGTTTCCAAACCCCTTTTTGTTACTCGACATTGTCATTCTTGACGTCATTAAACAAAAACTTTTTTAAATTTACTAAAACAAAAATTATTCCTTCAAATTGTCGTTTCGATTCAACGTCGTCGTCACATTTCCTTACAGAATACCAAATTTGTGTCAATAGTAACCGATAGTTATCAAAAACGACTACGAGAATACCGATTTTACAGCGTCGTCACAAGACAACGTCTACGGGAATAAGGCCGATTAACTAAAAACGTTATTGAAATATTTTTTTAAGGAAAATGATTACACTTTTATTTTTTTGTTTCTCCTGGAAAGTAATAAATATGTTAGTTAGGACCTTTTGCATTTCGGCTGACTATATAAAAGTGGTACCCTTAGGCTCTGTTCAGATTTCATACTTATTACAATTATAACAATGATTCATAGGCCACCTATAGTACAATAAATGTACTATAATAGAATGACGTTACTTCTAAACTGTTACGATTTCTTTACAATCGCTTCAAATTTGATTTACCACCGCATTCTAAACTCTTGCCTACCCCTAACATTTGCAAATATAACCCAGTTTAGTTACTAAAAAGCTGCTATAAACTTCCTGTCTCCTTATCTCATCATATTGTAACAGACGTAATATACATGAATGCATAAAATTTACCTTAATACCTTCCAAAAAAAAAACAACAACTCCTCCCTCAATCACTTCACACCTAGCGCCGCTCGTGCCTAGAAATACAAAAAAAAAACAACGAACGAACACATGTTAGCGTGTCATTACCCTTCTTCATTTCAAATCTCTCCCCCCGTTATCACCCAAGTGGTGGGGTGTAGTAAATGTAGAGCCGTCGATGTGGAATGTAACTGTTCTAAATGCTCGACTCACACCAGCCGTCTGTCCTTTAATATCCCACAAGGATTTTGTTATATTAAAATTAGAATATTACTACATATTTTATGACAACATTCAATGTTCTGTTCAGAGTGACACATTTGCCTGTATTTGCGTTATTGTGGTGGGTGATAAGTTTTCCACCACCCACTTTGGGGGTGCTATAGTGCTGTGTTGGTGTCTCGTTCAACAACTTTTGGTGTCGTTGTTCTCTGTGTCGCTTTACAGGAATTTTTACATTTTCTCTCTCGTAACAGCAAATACTGAAATATTTATACACTGGTGGCAACAACTACAACTTGCCTTCTGTGGCAAGCATGATAAGGTTTACTAATATGTAGTAGTTTAAGGATATGTGTCTCTATGTGGTTTTTTCGTTTTTGTTGTTAGATTTTTATGTGTCATTTGATGTGTTAGATTTAATGGTATTTTAATTTTATTGTACATTACAAATGATTTCATTCTTGTGGTTGACAATATTGTTGTTGGGGCACAATATGACACCATCATTGCCATCGTTATTATTCCCTTTTGTCAAACGAATATATTTTACGAGTCTCAAGGTAGATTAGTCGGTAATGTTGGCAATTATCATGAGAATTATATGAGGTGTCCTTTTTGTATTAGAAAACAAAGGATATGCACAAATCCGTTCTCTCCAGGGAGAGAAGGGAGTTCTTAAACACTAATTGGAAAAGCCAATTGATTGCTTTACTTTACAAAATTGTGTAGCTATGAAACTAAAAAGAAATTTAGTAGGAAATTATATACTAAGCACAGAATTTGAAATGTTATTCAAACTGCAGTTTTTAGTAGAAAGGTTTTTATACATTTTTTTAGTCTGAAAATATTATATAATAGAATTGAATTCTATTGCCAATAATTCCGTTACATATATATTACATGCCTTCAAGTAAGTTTTGATGCATTAATGTGTAATGTAATTCTACTAGGCTAGAATACAAAAAAAGTGAGCCCAATACCATTAATTTTTCAAAGCACTGCGTCTCTCTTTACTCAAATTAGAAAATGTTATAAATACGGCGAGGAATCTAATGCAAATGCATATTTTAGCTGGACATCCTATAATAGAACTGGTTAAGTAATTTTTATAAATCATGAAATTTCCTTTAAAATTACATTCAATCGTTTTTGCATATTTTACAAAAAATGCGTGAATTTGCATATTTATGCGCAGATTTAAAAAAAAATTACAATAAATGCATGTTGTTGTTGCATAATTTTCCTTTTTTGATTAACAAACACTTTGAAATACCACCTTTATCTTTACTTATCATGAAATTTTCTTTAAAATGACATTCATACGTTTTGTGCATATTTTACGAAAAAAGCGTGATTTGCATATTTATGCGCACATTTGAGCAAATTTTACAATAAATTCATGTTTTTTTTACACAAGTTTTCTTTTTTGATTAACAACCACATTAACTTTTTGTGGGACATCTTTGGGTAAAAAGTGCTTCATAATTGCAACACAATATTCTTCTCAATTACAAAAATTGTTACACCGATATCCAGGGAATATAGGAAGGAAATTTTATTGCGCGACAAAAAAAAATATTTTTTTAAAGTCAATAGGCAAAATGTTACTATTGGGGTGTATTCGTACTTTTGTATGGGAGGTATCAGGAGGGGTGTGGCAAATGTTTTGGGATTCTCAGGATTTGTCTACTATTACATGATAAATTAACTGATCAAATATAAATATTATCGAGTTCTCTGTTTTGAAGTTACGGCAAAATATTAATTTACCCCAAATATGTCATTTCCTATGGGTGGTACCAGAAGGGGTCAGCCGCTATAGTCCATATACATCCCTGAGTTAAACTTTCATAGCGTAATTCTTACGCGGAATAAGTCTGAATTCAGTATATATTAAAAAAAGAAAGGTATGTAAAAATATGAGGGTCAATTCGGTCATTTGTACGGAATGTACCAGAACGGGAGCGGGAAAGGCTTCCATTCCAAATGATATGTACCCTCATCCCTAAGGATGAGAGTATAAAAAGTTTAGTTTGTCAAATCTCACGATCTTTGTGACCAATTCAGGAACAGAGATAACCATATCCATAAAACATTTATGCAGAATGTCCATCGTGCCGAATGTCTGTGTGGCACGTAGTGTCGTCCTGCTGGGACGACAACTTATCGTGTTCATCCATACCGCTCAATTAGGACAAAATGCTATCATCGTCGCTCTCCTTGAAGGTAAAAGCTTCTCCAATCTCGTTTTCGAAAAAGTTCGTACTAGGAGCCGTCCGGTGCTCAAAACCGCGTCAAACAATAACTTTTTGTTGATGCATTACTACCTAGTGCATCTCGTGTGGGTTGGAGTCGCGCCTGGTACAACTGGACTTCTTCACTAAAGATGGTTTTTCGGAATTGGGGTCCTTTTTTAAATGACCCGAACACTACTCTGGGTACCAAATGAAGTTGTCTATTAGCCCCTAGGCCAGTTGGATATGTGTACGTATGGCTTGTCTTTCCAAAACCGTTAAGAAATCAAAACTCGATTAAAATTTGACTGAGTCTTAAGCTTTCAAATGAATAAAGTAACGGAAAACCGGATTTTTGGCCTTTAGTCAAGATTTTGGGGGACAAAGTAACCTTTTCAGAAATATTCTATATACGAAAAATGCGACTACCATGCGGGAGTTCAACTCCTGGCTCCAGTCACCTTTAAAAAAAAATATCTTCTCCTCTCGAATGTTGTTGACAGCAACTTCGCAGTATAAGTATCGAGTCAATCGGGATGTCTAGTAAAAGCTTCTCAAAAAGTGACGTTCGCATTCGTCGCCGTTAGTTGTGAATCTAAAAATAGAAAGCGTGTTAATTCACAACAACGCGAGAAGCTATCCCATACCTCATTCATGGGGTGTAAAGGGAAATTAAGTTTTTTTTTTAAGTGCGTTCTATTAGAGCTTCCACATCCTTTATTCGATTATCTTCATGATTCGGCAGGATGTTGTTATTGTGTTGGGGATGGTTTATATAATGGTACTATTTAAGTATGATAGGTGGCGCTGTAGTAGTAATAAATTAGACAGTTACAGGAACTATAATAAAAAAAGTTTAAAAATTAGAAATTTGGAGAGTGTATTTTTATTAAAAATTCTAAATATTTTTTTTTAAATTTGTATAAAAGAGATTAAAAAACGTACTGAAATAATTCGTCTTTTTTTTAATTTGCATAAAAGAGAATAAAAAACATTACTTAAATAATTCGTCTTATTATTCTTTGAGATTTTTTGTGTTGTATGCATGGACCCTACATACTCTTCATATCTCATAATAAAATTGCTAAGACATTCGAAAACAATAATTTTGTGAATTGAATGCTTAGGTACGGAACTTTCTGTACAATAAATCTTCGCACAAACTCACCGAATAATAAATACTTGCTTACTTCGGAAACTTACACAGTTAGTTAAACTTTGCTTCTTATTAATAAGATATGGTAGAGTTTTTACTGTTGAAGGTGTCAAAACGCTTATATTTTTGAACTCACACAAATTGGCTACATTTTAACAAAGAATCCGAACTTCAACATTTTTGAGAAGTTTTTAACAGACATGTCGATTTACTCGACTACTCGGAAGTTGCTGTTTTCTGTATTGAATCGCATTGGATCGCCAATCAAAAAAACGTAAATGACTGTGACAGGGCTCTAAACCCAAGACACACACTTGATAGTCCTTGTTCTAACCATCATGCCAAGGTTGGTCCCACTATTCCCGACTAATGTGATTTTTTTTCTCCACCTTAGCTATCAATCAAAAAATGTAATGTGTAACTCATTTATAAACAAAATCTTCCCTCACAATGAGACTTCGCAAGAACTCACCGAACAATATATGCTCAATTCTCGCACTTCCATACTAAAAAGAGCCTTAAGGCATCTATTGTTTAGAATAAAAATTAAGTTTTACTCTGCCCTGAAGGAGCCTCCTAAACCTACTCCTTTTTAGCAGCCCCTTGAAAGAACAGTCCAGTATCCTTTACACTGCATTAGTCATTTGTGAATAGAATTTTTTTCCATCCGTTTTTACTTTTCACTACGTACAACAGATTTTGCTTGTTAACATTTAAAGCTGCATTCAAAATTCTATTCTCCTGAGAGTTCAATTAAATTTTCATATTTGATATTTAAGCTGGCCATAACACATGTTAGCAAATCCCAATGTTTTATCCTTTCAAAAAGGATAATAATAATGATAGCAATGTGACCAAAAGACCAACACAACCTCCCGCCCCCACCTCATTCTCTATCTCAGTCCATTACATTGATATATGAAGTGACTCATGGCATTAAGACCTATGATGACGATGACTACCACAGCATGGATCATATTACTTTAACAAGGAGTTTTACATTTATACATAACTGTATATAAGGCGTCACACAATGGTCGAAAAGGAAAATCAAGAAAATTTTGAGGAAATAAGCTTTTCCCCTTGCTTACAAATATGGTTATACCCAAACTTACTGTTTGTATATTTTGGTATATAGGAAAGAATCGCTGTTTCTTTTGCCACCGGCGGCTCTCGCCCGCTGTAAAAGGAGCAGGGCTCGCTCGCACATCATATTGACGTAGTTTCATGTATCCCATAATGGATGGTTAAGTTTCTTATTTCACTACAAATGCGTATAAAATATTTGTTATATACTGTGCCAGAGACAATTGTACGGTATTTTTCATCGAGGATTGACGTTAAAGTTCACTTTTAGTTCGTGCTGACGTTTTTAGCGCAAACAAAAGGACATTTTTTTTGTATTGTTGGAAGAAAGAATGAAATGAAATTGTATATACATATACATATATATGTGCATGTATATGTATGTATAGAATTGTTAACAAGTGGGAGTAAATTGTTGGAAAAACAAAAACAAAGAAATATATAGAATGTGTCATAGCCAGGAAAAACGAGGGTAATGGCGTCAGTTTTAAGTGAAAATTGTCGAAGTCTTAGAAGGAATGTGGGTGGTAGTTGATTCTGTTATATCATTCGTTATACTCTCTTAACAGTTAGTAAGCCCCAATTTTTTTTATTAGCGTTTTAGAAACTACGTCCTGATTGATGGTTAAAAATGTGCAGCTTTTTGCGCAAGTAGCCTTTTTTGATCAAGTAATCAAACAATTTAAATTAGCTTATTAATAGAACAGAAATTATAAATTGTTTGTAATTAATTAAAAAAAAAATTCAAAAAATTAAATTTCATTCATTGTAAATAAGTATACTACTTTTGTAAAATGTAAAGGCATTTTAAAAAGTTCAATTTTAATTACACAAAGAACTTCTAAAATGTATGTCTGTGTGTTCTACATGGATTCCCACTGGGTTCATTCTGTTGCCTTGAAAATTGGACAGGTTATAGTGATCGTGTGGGCGATGGTTTGTATAATATGTAGTGCAATTAAACTGTGATAGGTGGCGCTGTAGTAGTTATATTCCAGATAAAACATACTCCTTCACCTAATATATAATTTAAAAATAAATGTTATAAAAATATTTAGGATTAGAATAAAATCTAGTAATGTTTAAATTATATCGTCAGTAACTGTTTCTTCGAAGAATGTTATCCAACCTCTTTTTCTCTGGAATGAAATTGGAATTGTTAGGACAAAGACACGATCTTAATGGTATGAAACAGTGTCAGGCAAAACCGAACGCACGCACACGTATACAGGGTAGATGATGATGAAAGAGTCTAACATTATCCCAGCGGCGGAATTTGAGAGGCCTTCCTCATATAATGCATGCATTAGTCCTTATTTGGGAATACTTTTTCAAATAAGGAATGCAGAACGCATGGTTTTTCATCAGATTTAAGCATTATATGGACAGACCTGCCAAAGGTATTTAAAAAGAATGCAGAGGGATTTCATACACATCCCCTCTCGCTTCCAAATAACAAGGGTATTGCATGCCTTCTAAATAGAAAGAATTGGTAATACGTTTTCTTTTAACCTTTATGAAGGCCTGCCGTAGGCCTTTAAAAAGAATGCAGAGGGATTTCGTACACATACCCTATCGCTTCCAAATAACAGGGGTATTGCATGTCTTCCAAATGGAAAGAATTGTTAATTTCGGTGCAAGGTGTTCATGTGGTAATTTTTTAAACTGTGTATCCTACGTTTCAACCACACAATTCGAATGCATCTTCATAGGCTAGACAGTAGCATGGCTGACTAACAATCAGGAGGTAGTTGGTTCAAACTCCAGCAAGGTTTACTGTCGTTAGAAAAAAAGTGTGGATAGAAATATATAGTAGTGAGAAATATTTAAAAATAACCGGTGCGCTCTCAAAAAACTAAATAATTTGAAGGTGTAATGTATAGTTTTTGTTTTATTTGCAACTCCTTCTTTTTTCATGTGTATGCAGGCCTTTTATAATGCATTCCTAAAGAAGCTTCCATAAGGCCCTCTTATAAAAAGCTTCCATATGGCCTTCTTATGGAATCCGGCGTCGGAAGGCCTTTTATTTCAATGTAAAAAAAGAAAGGAAGAAAGAAGGTCAAGGAAGGCATACCGGACTCAAAAGAAGTCCTTCAAACTCATGAGAGAAGGCCTTTCTTCTCATGATGGCAAGTCTGATAATCCTCATTTCGATCTGAACGGCAACGTAAACAAACAAACGTGATGTCCTTGAAAATAAATTCGGAATTATCCCGGCGGAGATAAAAACCACTGCGGTTAACATAATTCTGTAAACCGAAGTTGTCGCACATGATGTCGTTCCAACCCAGAGGCAAAGGAAAGGACCTAGAATGTGATATAGTACGCCTTATAGAACGCCTTCAATAGCAGTCAATAGGCCTGCGCTCTGCAATCCCTCTTTCTTTCCAAATAACATAGGGTGTCATTGGGAGGCAAGGCCTTTCATTGTCGCTTCCTATAAGAAAGCCTGATGGAAATGAAAAAAGAAGAACTTGAAAAATAAAAACAATATGCAGTTGGTCGCTCTCAAATTGTTCAGCTTATTTTTAGATATTTCTCTCTATACTTACACTTTTTTTTGCGACGACGAACTTACTATCTCGCGATTGTTAGTCATCCATGCTACCATCTAGCCTATGTAGATGCAATCGACTTCTGTAACTGAAACTAATCATAAACTGTTTTAAGAAGATACAAGAACACCTTTCTCATTGCCTTCTCTTTTCATGCCTTCTATGAGAAGGGAGACGGAATGTGTTAACACATGAAATGGTGGAATAATAAATCATCGAAAACGTTGATTCTCAAAGAAGGCCTGAATTAGTGCCCTTTTATGAATGGAGTGAACATGTGCTCGGGATATTTCAGAAAGGAAGGAGAAGGCCGTTTGGCATGTAAAAACTATGCCTTGAAGACATGACGTTTAAATGTCTCATTAGGCCTTGTTGCATGCCTACTTGTAGAGGCCTTGCTAATTTCGCCCCTGGGCTGGCACTGGTCTGAAACTAGAACTTCCCATTCAATATAACTATTCACGAACTCACCGATTGAAACATGCTCAGCACTTCCCTACTAATGGGATTTATTATGCAGTACAAAAATTTTCAGCTCATTGATTTGGGACTCAATTCTGAGAACTGCACGTGAAAGAAGCCCCAAAAAGAAGAAGTTCTTCATCATTCGTTTTGTTAAGTCACATGCCATAATAATTTAATATCGATTTGAAGTTAGCAAGTATAGTATAGGGGAATTTGTCACGTTTTAGGGTCTTTTGTTATATTGTTATATGGTGGCGCATGATTATCACAAGTAATATTCGATGAAAATCATACGCCACAGAGTACAACAGTTTTTTTTGTCTGCCATCAGCGTATTCTGAAACTTTCGACATTACCCTCATATCCGTGGTAGTTAGTGACTGCAGTGCTCAGTAAACTACATACTGACAGGGGTTTTTTTTATCATTCCAGTTCTCCAAAGTTTAGAAACCTTTGAGACAACAATCATACAGTAACACATGTAAAACAAAAGCTTAAAAGCATCTCGATTCAAAGTTTTTTTTTTACAAATATTTTCATCACATTTTGAAGGTTATGTTCAAGAGAACAGAACATCATCGTAACTTTCATAACAGGATGTTTAAGGCTAGACTGTTTTTTTTATCGTCATGCAAATGTGAACATTAGAAATTCAACTTTTTAGGTTAAGCATTAAAGGGGAATATACAAAATCTTACAATGAATTTTGTATGATATTTGTACTGTAGGTTCTTTCATAGGCTATTAATGACATAAGCTAAATTTAAGCAAAATTAATTTTTGTTACTTTTTTATAAATGTATTTAATAAGTTTTAGAAATTATAATTTCATTTTAAATTTTAGGAAAATTTGCATTTTCTATTTTAGTTTTAATTTTTCATTCCAAAGCATATTTGCAATCTCTTTAAAACAAACCACATATCAAGTTACAATCGTAGCTGTTAACAAATAAAGCAATTTTTTCATTGATTTTATAAAAAACATTTCATTTGTTTACTTGTTTTACATTTTCTTTTGTTTTTTGTAACAAATTAATAAAATTTGTATTTCTTTCACAATATCAACCGGGGTATTGTAAGCGGTTTCTCATGGCTGAGAGAAAAACCACATAGTCATCAAGTTTTATTGCTGCGACGACCACTGGGTGTGGGAATATGCATCAATGTGATTAAAGGCAAACATTGCGAACATCTCCTCCAACCCCCACTCCCCTTCCAACCACCCCCAACATGTATGTGCATATCTACAGTCAGTCAAGACCACTCCACTCCTAAACAAGATAAACACTGGGTGGAAGCAAAAAAAAATATACATACAAATTACTGACATAACATATTTCTACTATTGCCTGGCTTTCTCGTACATTTCTCTTTTGCTCCCTCCCGATTCTTAAATTGTATTTGGTTATTCAATGTCTTACTACGCTGCAGCAATGAGTGTCCATATTGTCTAATATGGACGGACATCCGTCTTGTATCCCTACGTGTCTTGTCTCCGAATTTTCATTGTTGTTTCATTCTTTTGCTCGTTTGTTTCCTTCAGTATTGTTTGTTGTGTCTGGACACAACAAGTGCGCCTGCCACTTGCAACCACCTCCAACTCCCAGTGATCCACATTGTGGCATATGAAAGAGCATTTACGAGCTAAGCTGACTGACTGCCTGCCTGCCTAGTTTTTGGATTGTGATGGAATTTTGTTTAAATATTTTTTTTTTTGTGTTCCTTTAGTTCCTTTATTTTATTGTTGTTTCTGTCAAATGTGCATGGAATGTATAAACATTAAATATTCCCCACAATTATTATGGATGTTTGTATATGTCCATGCCCCATCTAGGGGGAGGGGGAGGCAGATTGTGGATACATACAAGCGGTTTACTGTGATGTTAGGAATTCAAAACATCATCCCTCATTTGGTTGGAAAAGCATCCGAGTGATTCAATTTACTGTGTGTGTGGAGTTATGTTAATGTCTTTTGTGTGTTCATAACAGCCATGACTCAAATGGTCATAGTCAGTTTTTTATTTTTATTTTTTCATAAAATTAATTATATTTTTTTGTTGATATTGTTTTACGCCCATCTTTGGGTGGTAATTAATATTTTAAAAACTGATTATACGTTTTTGTTTGAAGTTATACAGGGAATTCATAATTATGCTACGAATAATAGCATAGTTTGATAGTAAGAGCGGCATAATAAAGGCTTAATTGCAGTAAATGGGTCAAAATCAAAAAATTTCCGTTTTGGTACCTTTTATACAAATGACCGAATTCTTACTTACTTACTTAATTTCCCTTTGCACCCCATGAATGAGGTATGGGATAGCTTCTCGCGTTGTTGTGAATTAACACACTTTCTATTTTAGATTCACAACTAACGGCACCTACTTGTTTATCGACGAATGCGAACGTCACTGTTTAAGAAGCTGTTACTAGACACGCCAATTGACTCGACACTTATAGTGCGAAGTTGCTGTCAACAACATTCGAGGGGAGCCGACAATGAAAGAACAAATTTTTTTTTTTTAAGATGACTGGAGCCAGGTTTGAACCTGCGATCTCCCGCATGCTAGTAGCGTGTTCTAACCACTATGCCACGGCCGGTCCCATGACTGACCGAATTCACCCATATAAAATTCATTTACATACACAATTTCATCTGCAAGTGAACTGATTCCTGATAAATTTTAGACATTCTTTATGATTATTGAACATTGACATAGGTATAACGATGGACCGCTTTGTCATGTCCCTAATGGTACCTCACGTAAATTTCCCAAAATTTATGTTTTCCCAAAAATTTCTGAAAGAAAATCTTTATTATATTGAAAATTTAAAGGCATATCCTGGGTACACCAGGTGATCCATAATCGAATAAATTACATTGTAAAAGGTTGGCAGAACCTCAGAAACTCGAAATATTCGCCACATCCTTTTTTGTATATAAAATTTTGTATTAAAATCTTACCTAGGAGTGATTATGGATTATGTCGGTCGACCCCTTCTGGCATCTTTCATACATAATAATATATTTAGAAAAATAATATTTCTACTATAACTACTAAAAGGAAACCTGCAGGATATTCTTAAAAATTTTTGCCGAGAAAACAGCTGATTCTTATGAAAAAAGTCCTCCTGTAAAAATTACCACCGCTTTTCGGGTTCCCCATCCTTTTATTTGCTTTACTTGAAAGACATCAAAAAATGAAGTAAGTAACTGAAGGTGGTTGAGGAGCAACCCGAGAAAACAGCTGATTCTTATGTGTAATGACCTTCTGGGGAATCCTGGCTATGTCCCTGTATCGGACACCTTCTTGTATCTTTGATTTTTTTGTGATGTGGCAATGTCAGGTTCTTCGTCAGCAGAACACTGACGTTTTATGTTAGCAGTCTCTTGTAGGGTCTGAAATTGGTTCAATTGGGTTTTGCCCATTTGAACCAATTGGCTTTGTTCCGTGGATCTTTGAGCCTAAGAGATTTTGCCAACGGTTGAAAGGATGTAGTTGGCCCTTCGACGGTCACAGTATCGTCGATCATGAGGTCCTACCCGTTTAGCTGGTTTACCAGCGCCAGGTGGGAAGGCATTGCCTGGCGTTGGCTTGCTCGTTCCCGAAGTAGATGCTGCCGTATCCCCGTTAGGGGGGGCTTCTTCTGCCGCATTCTTTTTGAAGAAGGAAGGTAAGGTACTAGTATTGTGCCTCTGGCCTTCTTGTGACAATTTAGTCGAGTCGAAAGGTCTGCCTCTTTTCGAGGGAGTAGAAATGGAGGGTCCGTTACCAGACTTCTCCGAAGTTGTTGTTTGTTGTTGTTTTGTTTGTTTGGTTTGTGTATTCATATTTATGGTTCGGTCCTTAGGCCGCCGTAGAAGCCGTCGGGACCTAATGAGATGAGAAGGAACAAAACGGTCACTAACGCCAGAGCCCTTTCGCGCAAGAAGGCATTGGATTGAAACAGGTGTGCGCCCTAACCTGAGTTTGACATAGTAACGACTAATATGTAACCCCTATAGCCATACATCCCTTGGCCTATGCAGCCCACCTTGGATTGGGGGGTTTTGTTTAAAGAGAGTCTCCTTCTCACCCGCAGAAACACACTTTCACCGTCCCAAAATTGAGGCTAATGTCAGAGACATGACCGTAACATTAACCCCTAATTTAGGCAGGTATCCAGTTCCTACACTGGGAAGTCCTAGGGTAGGAGGCGATCTGCGTGCTTCTCAGGTTTCGGCTTATCATCCTGACTTATCTTCCCCGATCGGCAGCTGGAACTATGTTGGTTCGCGAGCGGGCTTTTACCGAAGCTATGACCCGCTTCACCATGGAAGATAGGCCTGATTTAATTATCCACTAACTGTGCCGCGCCCGATGGGTAACCCGACCACACGGTTTATTTATTTTATTTATTTTATTTTATTTTATTTTATTTTATTTTATTTTATTTTATTTTATTTTATTTTATTTTATTTTATTTTATTTATTTTATTTATTTTATTTATTTTATTTATTTTATTTATTTTATATATTTTATTTATTTTATTTATTTGATTTAATTTATGTATTTTATTTATTTTATTTATTTTATTTATTTATTTATTTTGTTTATTTATTTATTTTATTTATTTTATTTATTTTATTTATTTTATTTATTTTATTTATTTTATTTATTTTATTTATTTTATTTATTTTATTTATTTTATTTATTTTATTTATTTTATTTATTTTATTTATTTTATTTATTTTATTTATTTTATTTATTTTATTTATTTCATTTATTTTATTTATTTATTTTATTTTATTTATTTTATTTATTTTATTTATTTAATTTATTTTATTTATTTTATTTATTTTATTTATTTTATTTATTTTATTTATTTTATTTATTTTATTTATTTTATTTATTTTATTTATTTTATTTATTTTATTTATTTTATTTATTTTATTTATTTTATTTATTTTATTTATTTTATTTATTTTATTTATTTTATTTATTTTATTTATTTTATTTATTTTATTTATTTTATTTATTTTATTTATTTTATTTATTTTATTTATTTTATTTATTTTATTTATTTTATTTATTTTATTTATTTTATTTATTTTATTTATTTTATTTATTTTATTTTTTTTATTTATTTTATTTATTTTATTTTTTTTATTTATTTTATTTATTTTATTTATTTTATTTATTTTATTTATTTTATTTATTTTATTTATTTTATTTATTTTATTTATTTTATTTATTTTATTTATTTTATTTATTTTATTTATTTTATTTATTTTATTTATTTTATTTATTTTATTTATTTTATTTATTTTATTTATTTTATTTATTTTATTTATTTTATTTATTTTATTTATTTTATTTATTTTATTTATTTTATTTATTTTATATATTTTATTTATTTTATTTATTTTATTTATTTTATTTATTTTATTTATTTTATTTATTTTATTTATTTTATTTATTTTATTTATTTTATTTATTTTATTTTTTTATTTTTTTTTATTTATTTTATTTATTTTATTTATTTTATTTATTTTATTTATTTTATTTATTTTATTTATTTTATTTATTTTATTTATTTTATTTATTTTATTTATTTTATTTATTTTATTTATTTTATTAATTTTATTAATTTTATTTATTTTATTTATTTTATTTATTTTATTTATTTTATTTATTTTATTTATTTTATTTATTTTATTTATTTTATTTATTTTATTTATTTTATTTATTTTATTTATTTTATTTATTTTATTTTATTTTATTTAATTTTATTTTATTTTATTTTATTTTATTTTATTTTATTTTATTTTATTTTATTTTATTTTATTTTATTTTATTTTATTTTATTTTATTTTATTTTATTTTATTTTATTTTATTTTATTTTATTTTATTTTATTTTATTTTATTTTATTTTATTTTATTTAAAAGAGTTAATTCTATGATTATGACCAAACCCTTTCTAAACCGTTTTCATCCCTAAGGACTCAAGTATGCAAACACGAAACAAAAGGTTTAAGGACCAAACAACAAAAAGCAATAAATCATTTTATTTTTCTGCCGTTGCACAAAAGAAACCCAAATTAGTTATATTTCCTTTTCATTACTTTCTTGACATTATTGCCGAAAATTAGACTCATTTCATGCTAGCCTTCCTTCCTTTGACAAGGAAAAAATAAATACCCTGGAGTTTGTATTTAACCATTCCACCCTTCAAAAAAAAGCCAAACAAACGCAAAAGCTTGAGTGTTGTGTTATGATAATATTTTCATTTTCATATTTGTCTTGTACGTGGCAAAAAAAAAATATTTGGAAATTGGGGCACAATTCATTGTGATACTACGTACATTGCCCGACGAACATTGTATTGAACAACGTTCAGACACGTGTTGCCTCCCAGTCTCTCGGTGGCTCGTGCGTCAGGATCTTAGTGCTCAAACAAACGTGTCAGAAATTATTAAGGAGTGCTCCACAATATGCAGCAGATTCTCAAGCGTTTGATATATCGCCAAAGCAAAGCGTCGTTTATCTTGCTCGCATTTCGAGCTTTAGTACCTCAAGTACGCAAACAATTGTTTTGAGCTATACGGGTTTAAGTTTGGACAAAAAGGGGTGTGTGCTTGTGTTGCTGCTCAAGTAGTTGTGCGAATGAATGTTAGTCAGTCACACAGTCCGTCCGTCATTTCAAATTTGATCTAAGCTATATTTTTGGGTGCTAAACAAACTTTGTGTAGTGTTTATATACAAGTCGTCTCAAGGATTAACAATGAAAGGACGTAATAAAAGCTGATAGGTATATGTTTTTATAACACCGTTAACAACAATATTTTTGGCACGCACAAAAACTTTATAAAAAAATCATTGTGTTTGTAATCTTTGTCCCTTTAAAAGGCATTCAATTTTCAACTGTTATTTTAACGTATGCCCCGCCCCATCCACTTCTTGATAGCAATCTGGGTTTATATAGAAAGTAAAAATATTTGTGCTAATTATGAATTTTTGTTATGTTCAATTTTTTAAGACAGAAACTACCGTTGGAAGTGGTTTTCAGTATTAACTTTATATATTTTCGTAAGTCTTCACTGAGGACAGCTAAATTACACATAATCCTTAATTATTAAGATGAAAGTGTATAAATCTATCTCATCGTTGTAGACAGCATCTTCTACGAGTAGTCGATTCAAAGGGCAGGTCTAGTAAACTGACTGAAATGTTGTTTCTCACTAAAAAAAGATATCCATTATGTACAAATGTATAGGCATCTACTAAGTAACTTAATATCTATACGTAAGGTCAAAAATTTGAACCCCTCTTATCAAGATCCATTTGTGCCTGAATGCAATTTCAAACAATGACCACTCGTTGTCTTCCATGGTCGACCAAAAACGCTGATGATGATGATAATACCAAACTTAGTGCTGGTGGTGGTGGTGGTAGCCATTACAGTGGTCACCTCTCCGTTGTTCGCATTTCATATGCATAGACCCAATTTCCAGCCAACACAAATTGACACGCGACATAATGGTCGACTGACCATGTTCTACAGTGTCTATCACTAAACCGCGCTGTGGTGATGGTAGCGGCTATTGTTTTTGTTTTTGTTTTACGCGCCAGACCATATGGCAAAGGGGATGTGGTTTTGCTTCTTCTCCCTATATGTATTAATACGACTTATGTTGTTGGCAACACTTTTCGTATTTTTGCATTTTAAATTCATGGATTTTGGTTTCGTCGCTGTTGTAGTTGTTGTCTGCTTATCATCCCATAGCGTAGAGTCATTCAAATTTTTTCGAAATAAATCACTCTTTATGGTTCATGGATTAAATGACGTATGCATAGATAATGAATCATTGCATTTACGACCACTATTACCATCACCTCCTACTCCAACCCACCTATAGAGGAGGCATCACAAAACAGTCGTCGTCGGCGTCGTCATCGTCATACCCGCTTAATGGAAACATAAGTCATCATCTAACTAAGTACGACCAAACGGGTATTTCGATTACATTTAAATGCGGTTTGAAAAGGGGGATGGACGGATGATGGTTTGCTTTTATCTTCCTACACACATGAAAGCGTAAAATGCAGTTTTCTATACATTTGCTATTGAAATTTGAGACGGTTTGGAAAACAAAAAATAAAACTAGTGTGCCGATCAAAAAGTGAAACGGCAAAATCGGTGGTGGTGGTCTACACTCAATCCTTTGGGATAGGTTTATATTTCATTAATGGTTTCTTTGTGAAATTTTTGTTATATAGTAAAAAATCATGTACAGAATTAGTATAATGATGTGATATACGCATTTTATGTGGTTACCCTGACAAGATATCAAAATAAATCGTGTAACACAAAACAAAAATATAAAGAATTTCCGCTTAAACGCACTGTACCAACAACTTATGATTTTTTTTTTAAATATCACAATCTTGGCAATGAAACCAAAATCAAAAAAAATTTGAAAAATTTCAATGTTTATGTAATCTGATATAAAATTCATATAAATTTTATTTAAGAATTTAATTTCGCTTAAAAAAATACCAGTGCATTTGGTAAGGCCCTTAATTTATAAGTTGTGAATGAAACATAACATGATTCAAATGGCATCTTCATCTTGCTTTACATTCGATCTACCCAATTTTTCATTACATTTTCGCTATCGTTCACGACAGCGCACAGTGGTCCATTTGCCTGATCTAGCGTAACGAAATTAATAAAATAAAAAATAATACAATTTTCGTCAAAAGAAAATTTTTTTTAGAATAATATAACAAGAAGGAGCCAAATGAAAAAAAAATTTTTTCAACAAATTTTTTTTTAATTTGGAAATTTTTTCTTAAATTTTTTTTTTATATCAATTTTTTTTTCTTTGAAATTTTTTTTTTTTATTTTTTTTATATTTTTTTTTTAATTTTTAGACGTATTAAATTATATTATTAAATTATTTCGAGTCAATACTCCACTCTGACTCGGACTGCCTTACTAAGAAAGGTTGCAATTGCAGACCGACAATTGCAACATAGTGAGCAAAAGCAACTGAAAACAGCAAATGTTGGGCATTTCATAAAGTATCCGAAATTTATTAACATAAAAGAATAGTCTCTTCACCGACCGATACCGGCTAACTAAGTTCTACTCTACAGAAGTTCAAATTCGGTCACAAAAAGGGTTAAACAAAAGTGTTGATTTCTGGCACAATTTTCTAGCACCTCATGTATTGCACAGCTTACGATACACTTTTTTTGTAAACTACATACCTTTATCTTTTACAAAAAATCCAAAAAATCTTTAGCAATATAAGTTTTCCCAATTTTTCAGCACAATCTGCACACTTGTAAAAACGCACTAAAACGTTTTTGTTGCAGCTGTTTTGACATTTGTTGTGTTTGCAAGCCGCCAGTGTATCAATGTCATTGTGGGACGAAAAATGGTCCTATGAATATTGATTTTTGGGAAATATGCTAATTTACATAGCAGTTACCAGTAGAAGCGGCATGGATGAAAAAAATATGATAATTCTAAATATTACCGGGGAATTAATTTTGTCCGGGAATAAAATCACACTAATCTAAACAGTCGGGGAATAAGTGGTTCTTTCCGGGACAATAAAAGTACTTTTTGATACAATAAAAGTACTTTTTGTTACAATGAATGTACTTTTTGGCACAATAAATGTACATTTGGTACAATGAATGAATTGGATTTTGGTACAATAAAGTGTTTCTTTTGGTACAGTAACTGTACTTTTTGGTACAAGAAATGTACTTTTTGATAAAATAAATGCACTTTTTGATACAATAAATGTACTTTTTGGTACAATAAATGTACTTTTTGGTGCAATAAAAGCACTTTTGGTACATTAAATTGTACTTTTTGATACAATATTAACTTTTATGTACAATAAATGTGAAATGCGCATGCAGAAAGAGTCAATCGATATGGTGGAAAAAAGTTAATGGATGTAGTCAACTCCCCAGTTTTGAAATTTGTCTGAATTTCAGGACATACATTATTTTTTTTTATCCGTTCACCCTAATATCTCCCGAAATAGTATTTATTATGTTATATCGTCATTCGTCATATCCGATGGAAACTAGGCGCATCTTGTTATTCATGATAAGGACAAGGAATCTTATGCAAATGCATATTTTTACTGGACATCCTAAATGTTAAATCTTATGTTATCTTTACGAATCGTGAAATATACTTTAAAATGACATCCCTTTGTTGTTGCATATTTTACGAAAAAAATACGTGTGTTGCATATTTATGCGATTATTTTTAAATAAACGCCGAAGTTTGTCTGAAGACAATTTCAGTACATCAATTTTTTGTTTTTTGATAAGTTCAACTGACCCCACGAAATAGTATTTATTATGTTAAATCATCATTCGTCATATCCGAATCGTCTTTACGAATCGTTAAATAATGTTTAAAATGGCATCCATTTGTTATTGCATATTTTGCATATTTTACGAACAAAAAAACCTGTTTTTTGCATATGTATGCGATTATTTTTAAATAAATGCATATTTTTGCTATTTTGAATAACAACAATTTTAAAAAAGTAAAATTCCTTTAATATTTTTGCGTCATCTTTTGGTAATAGTCCAAATTACCCTTTATACTGTAAATTTTTGTAATTAAACAACATTTTTACACAGATATCCAGGGGAGATAGAAAGCATATTTTATTGTGGGAATTTTACATGAAAAGAAGAAGAATTTTGCCCGAGTGTTTGCTCAATGTCGTAGACTTCAGTGACTCCGTTTTTCTCGCTCGGTGAGGATTTCAATAAAAAAAAAGTTCTTCTTTTTCTAATTTCTCCAGCGCGTACATGGTAGGATGGCAAGGGGGATACAAAGCTGTTCTACTATTCCGATACGACATCGATCAAAAACGTAAAATAATTTTTTGACGTGCCTTCTCTCAAATCTCAACTGATTTTTAATTATTCATTTTTATGTGAAATAATAAAAAAATTAGAAGTGCACAATTATTTCAATGATGCAATAGCTTACTTAGATAAATAACTCTATAAAGAAAATAAGTAATGTAAAGGTTATAATTTCAATAATTTTATATGTATTTGTTTTTTTTTTGTTGCAAAATTACATAGAAATTTAATTTAGAATAATATTTGAAAAAAATTTTGATTGCATTTTTTATGTATTTTTAGTGCATATTTTTGAATTTTAAGTACATGTTATATGCGCATAGTTTCGATTTTTAGAGCATACAATTCCTTGCCCTAGTTATGATAAATCAAGGGCTACATTTGCCTTATTGAACATTTTTTTGACTACGACGTCAAATTTAGTTTTTGAGTTTTTGGCGGCGTGTAGGATGGACCTTTTGATTTGTAAAACCATTTTTAAACCACTCAGTTTAATTGTGTCAACTTAGGAAATCTAAATCATTACAAAAAATTACCACAGTTATCTCGATTACATGCCACAATCAACCATTTCATACATGATTGCCAAGAAAATTAATTTTCTCTTGTAAATTTGTACTCAATCAATGAGTTCTAAGCTACGTTTAAACTCCAGACAAAATGACATATATCCATATATTGAAAAAATAAAATTACTATAACTAAATTTATTGGAACCCAATTGCGAATAAATGAGAGATGTAACTACAACTTGATATACAATAGACCATTTCATTTTACCAATTTTTTCGAAAAGTCATTGGGATAATATATTTTCTAATTCTACTTAAAAAAACAAAAATTTTGGTATATAAAACTTGAAAATTGATCGACGTTTAGGGGTCGCGCAAAATCGTTTAAGGTTTTTGGCTGCAAAAAGGCATGTTTCAAAAATACTGATTTACTTATATGATTAAAAGTTTTGATACGCTTGACCGATTTTGATCAGAATAGACTTGTTTTAAAGGTTATAATATTTCACATATTTTCTGTGAAGACATCAAAACATTTCAGATAGTAGTTTGAGTTTAATAACCCTTCAAACCTAAAAATTTTAGAATTTTAATTCAAAATTTACCTACTTTTGCCCATTAAAAAATTTTTTTTTTTAGTTTTGGCTCTAATTTTTGTATATCTTTAAATGCACAATTGACAAACACTTCCTAACGATACTTTTGATAGATAACAGAATGAATAGAATTTTTAATTGCTGCTGAAATTTTTACTATTTCGCTGGTGATGAGCTAAATGGATTAATTCAGATCAACATTTTTGTGGTCAAAATTTACATTCAAAACTGGTTTACGTGTCCCCTTGCAACACAAGCCCCATTAAAAGACATTTTGTTGATAGAATCTTAAAAAAATACCGCAAATCAAATGAAATGATAGCAAATGTTGCACTCAAAACTTTTGTGTGGCATTTATGGTATATAAGTGACATCGCGTTCGGCTTTTTTCTTTTCGACCCCACGCATACCGAAGGAACTTTAATTAAAATTACGTCTGCATTAAAGCATCCTGGTGACCAAGATTGCGAAGAAAATGTTACAAAAATGATTTCAGAAAATACTATGAAATTCTTCGATATTATTGGAGTAGGCAGCAGTTTTCTTGCTATCCACCCGTCTAATTGGCCCAAGAATGAGAATTGTAAACGGATTAAAGAAATTTTGAAAAACATCAGCGTTGTCAACGATTGCTATTGGGCTTATTAAAACTGTGAACAACACTTTGACGAAGGATAATAACCAGCAAAACTAATTAGCACAAGTCATCTAAAAACGCAATAAAACATACAAAAAGAACACAAAAGTTGTTATCGTATCCAATTTGAAAAAAATCTTCTTTTTAATTACCTAAATCCTTTGTCCTTACTAAAAATATACATAGTACACAGTTTTCGTTTAATTTTTATCATTATTGATTATTACTGCTGCTGCTGAGCATATGTCATTTGCATAGTACTGACATACATCAAAAGTATCGTTAGGAAGTGTTTGTCAATTGTGCATTTAAAGATATACAAAAATTAGAGCCAAAACTAAAAAAAAAATTTTTTTAATGGGCAAAAGTAGGTAAATTTTGAATTAAAATTTTAAAATTTTTAGGTTTGAAGGGTTGTTAAACTCAAACTACTATCTGAAATGTTTTGATGTCTTCACAGAAAATGTGTGAAATATTATAACCTTTAAAACAAGTCTATTCTGATCAAAATCGGTCAAGCGTATCAAAACTTTTAATCATATAAGTATAAATCAGTATTTTTGAAACATGCCTTTTTGCAGCCAAAAACCTTAAACGATTTTGCGCGACCCCTAAACGTCGATCAATTTTCAAGTTTTATATACTAAAATTTTTGTTTTTTTAAGTTGAATTAGAAAATATATTATCCCAATGACTTTTCGAAAAAATTGGTAAAATGAAATGGTCTAATATACAATTTCTTGTTTTTAGTTCCCAGACTTCAACAAAACTTTCAAACATTTCTAATAACATTTAGTTGAACTCCAGCACAAAACTGTGCAACGCAAACAATTTGTAGATGATTAAGAAATTCTTGTATTGAGCTCCGTTGCAGCTTAAAGTTCGATGCACACTGCGGAGATAATCGCTTTCCTCAAAAAGCGATGACTGTCACTGCCAGAAAAATTGTCTCGTTGCTTTTAAATTTCAGTTTTTATTGCAGCCATTTATTCCGCTCAAAAATCGCTTAGTTCTCACATCGCTCCTCTTAAAGTGGCTGTTGTACAAATTTACATAGCGATTCGAGAGCGATACAGATGTCGTGACAGTATACATATTAAATCCTTAAGTTTTTATAAGGAGCATAGGGCCTCAGCTTTAAATCGTTGTTGCTGTTAAACACTAAAGTTCCAAATCAACTCACAACGCCACAGTCGCTTCAGTGTTCAGAAAGCAATAATTCGCTTATAATATCAGTCGGCGGTAGTATTGCTGCGCTCTATTGAGCTCCTCTAACTTTGCCCTACCGGCCCAATGTTGTCTGCCATTTCCTCTCCTCCTCCTCTTGACCTACTTTGGACTCATACCTAAAATGTTGTGTGACTGTTGTTGTTGCTGTTGCTGCCGCTGCTACTGCTGGTTTGTTGTTTGGTGTTTGAAAGCTTTGCATTAAATATCTGACAAAAACAAAACAATAAATAGGGTTTTGTTTTGTTGTTGTTCGCAATGTTTGATTGGAGAGGGGGGTTAACTACTATATATGCATAAATGTAGTATGTATGTATGCATGTAGCTTTAGATGACTATATACAGTTTATATATATTATAAGGTAGAATTGTACATTGTGCGTTTGTTACACGTCATATACATATACTATATACATACATATGTACAAACACATGTATGTAGATACATAGTAAGTTATTCGAATGCTCAAGGCTAAATTGGGGTCGACCTGGCTTTGTGTCGTCGGTCGGCTGTAAACATTCGCCTCAATGATATTGTCGGCGTTAGACAACGCTTGAAAGCTATTTTAGCCCCAACTGCCACCGCCACCGCATCCAACTTACTACACTGACCGTCTACAAAAGAACACCAACGAAAAAAAAAACTGACAGAGTTCAAGTTGCAGTCGAATTGAATACGAAATGAACTGAAATGTTTTTATTCTTTTTTTTTTTTTTGCTGTTAACCTTTCATCCATTGACTGGGTTGGAGCAGGAGGTGGAGATGAAGGCTTTTCAATCGAGTTGGGTATTTGCTTTCAGTTGAGTATCTGCCAGTGATTGTAATGTATTTGAACAATTGCCCATAATGCCTTTATTTATGTAGTAGTGGCACCAGTTACTCGGGTGGTTCATAAACTCATATGGACAGGTAGATTTAACGATAGTCGGGGGAATACGCTAAACACAAAATCTACTAATATGTAGTAAATAATAAAACTATTGAAATATTAAAATAAAAAAAGAGAGGATAAACCTAAATTAATATTTTCTTGATAAAAAATTGACGAAAATAAATTAATGAAAAATTAAATTTTGTTACAAAATTTTCCTAACATTTTTCAAAATATTTCTTAAGAAATAAATTTGTAAAATAATAAAAATTTAAATTATATGAGGGCAATTCCATTGGGACGGGTGTGACCATGTTAGTCAAATTTTTGGTTATAATTCATAAATAGAAAATTTATTATTAAAAAAGGAGCTGTGATAACCAAGAATGTTAAGTTTTAAAACGTTTAGTAACAGGTAGACGGTGAAAGAACTTGATTTCTGCTCAGAATGTCCATTAAAAGACTACGACGGATGTGACCTTAGAAATTTTAACTTTTACAAAATTATGACTTTCAGGTTAAATTATTGTGGCGTAGGGTATTGTTTATATTGTTTTCGATTGTGTTAAGTACTTACTGTTTGCAAAAAACTACTTTTTCCTAATAAAACAAATTTTGAGAAAAATATGACGGGTGTGACCTAGTAAAATATAGAGTTCAATTATATAACAAACATAAAGGTAAACATATAAGAAAATAAGAAGACATATATTTATTCGTTATCTGTACTATCGTATACATCATCATTACAGTGGGTCGATTTTTTTGTCGACCAAGCGGTTATCAGAATCGTAATGAATTCTAAGAAAATTTGCTTAAAAAACCACGAGTCTGAAATCAAAATCGAGCTCCCGGTTATTAACGAGAAACGTTTCGTATTGAGGGAAAATACCACAATAAGCACCGCAACTGCACAGGAATCGCCCCTAGAGGGTTCAAATAAGTGTCCGACCCCCGGTAATTTTTTCCCACCTAACATTTTTCCCAAACATATCTGCGCCCAAACTTCTACCCCTAAGGGGGCTTGCATACAAAAATAAAATTTTTATAAAATTTGCTCCCACCGCTCTAACTGCCCTAAAGCAGCCCCTAGAGTAATCAAATGTCTGACCGACATCCAATATTTTTGTAACCACAACAGCTTCTCAAAACATATCTACCCTCAAATCTAAAATTTAAATTAGCTCCAGCCGCTTGCGTGGTACCTAGAGGGGTAAAATGTATTACCGACCCCCACTAATATTTCCCTCCTAACATTTTTCTCTAACATACATACCCCCTATATTAACATCCTATGGGGGCTAGAGGCTCATAGCGTATAAAGATGAAGATGATAGTTTTCGTTATATGCTCATTTCAAACTGTTGCCAAATTGGTAAAAATTAAAAATAAATATTTTTTCCATTTGTCCATAATTGTAGTTATCCTGTTCATATTAATTGACCGATTTTTATTTAAAATATAGAATTATATTTTTTCTTGTATAGAGCCGCTTTACGTGAAAAAATTATGTATCTTTAAAGTCATTCATTTTTTTTGTTGCAATTACTGATACAGTGGTTATTAATTTATGCTTAAATCTATGGAATAAGAATTTCAAAAAATTAAATTTTTAATAAAAAACATGAAACTATTAGTTTTTTAACCCTGTGACCATAAAGTATCAGACTATTATAAAGGGAATACTAATGTCGAAATTATTTTTCATTCTGTTGTTATAATATCTTGTATTTCAGAAAAAATAAAGACGATCTTCCTAAAAAGGCCGCATATTTACATGATTTCATCTGTCTCATAAAAGTAAATCAGAAGTACTTCAATGCAGTTTTTTTTATAGGTTATACATAATTTCCAAATTCCGACATTTTCTATACTTTTTGTTGCAAAATATATTTTTTTCAACCGACGAACCAACCCTTCTTAGTTACTGATAGTAACATATGTTGAAGTTGCACTCAAATAACAATGGTGCGCAAATAGCAAAAAGGCTTAACACATGTCAAAATCCTCTCAAATTTAGAACACAAAACAACAACAATGACAAACATAACAAAAGGTCATTGCTTCGTATGTTATAACAAATCATTAGCACACTGAGCGCCAGCTAGCAAGTCAATGCATTTCCGCTACCACAATAATTGCAACCCATAACAATCGAAATAATGTGGAATGTATATATCAAATTTATATGTTTAGTAAATTATCTACCATTTCGTTTACTTCAACTATTTAACAGAATGTACATTTATGTACTTTACTTCACTTATGGGTAATTTAAGCAATTAACCTTTATGACTTTATCTGAACACACTGAGTTAGGTCTACAGCTGAATGAAATGAATTAGGGCATTCGATTGACATCTAAGAGACTGGGGAGAAAGAAGTCTTTAAGAGAAAATTTTGTAGAAACACACATTTCAGTTATAAAAGTCTCTCAAAAGACAAGTTACACATATAAAAACAATTATATAGCAGAAAATGTCATATAACAGTGCTTCAAAAGGTTTCAAATAACTGTTAAAGAATAATTTATACAGAATGTTGTATCTGAGATTTATTTTTATACATAAAAATTACCTTCATATAATTAAATTGATTAATCGAGCTCCAGGTCTGTTTTAAAAATTTTTTATTTATTATTTTCTAAAAATTTTATGATGTTAACGGACAAAGCAGTAGGTCGCTACATTTTAATGTCTTAAGTTTATTTATACATTTTTCTGATCCTGATGATGTTCTTCGAAGAAGAACGAAATATCGAAAATTTTTAGAAAATAATAAATAAAAAATTTTTAAAACAGACCTGGAGCTCGATTAATCAATTTAATTATATGAAAGTATATAGAAGGTCGAACATAATAACAACTACAATATCATACATAAAAATTACCTCAACTGTTAACGAAAAACTTGTACAGAGAGTAATCTCGACAGTAAATTTAATGTTTACATAAAAGTGGATTTAAAGCATTATAATTTGTTAGTTTTCATTTAAAGCCTTTCCCAGTAGAATTAATAAAAATTCTGAGTTAATATGCACCTCCCTCTTATGTTAATTTTCATATTTATATACTTTTCTTTCACATTCCTTGCAGCTTCTCTGTCATCCTTTATCTTCCCTTTAGCATATCAAAGTGCAGATGAACTATAACGTTCGCACAATTAACTTGTAAATATAATGAATAAATGCCATGATGCAGTTCATAATGATGACTGTAATTCCAAGGGGGAATTGTGTGCAAAGACAGAGGAAATTATGTCATTACTATAATGAGTTTGCCGTGGTGTCAAACCTTAAGCGTTTTGCACACAGTTTCTGTGGCATAAATTCTTCTGTCCAAAATTACACTATACATTAAAATGGAAAACCAGTAAGAAAGCTTTAGTCGTGAAATCCGACTTACATATACCCTCACCCTCAATAAAACATAAAATTTTCTTGTATATTGATATTATTAGTCGATTTCTAAAGTGGGCGTAGTGGTCCATTTGTATGGCAGGTACCAGAAGGGGCCTGAGTAGACTTTCAGTTTTATCTCCAAATTATGCCTTTGTATCATATAACTGCTCTATAAAAAAAATGTTCACCCCAATTTTCGCGATTCTACTATTAGTCCTATGGTCTAAGTGGTGGTACCAGTTTTATCCCCTTTTCGTCCTTTTTACCCCTAAAAGTACGAATTTCGAAAAATTCGTTCATGCAGCTCTCTAATTCTATAAGAAGCAAACACATTTTAATTTTCGGAATTATAGCTTTAGTCATAAGGTCTAGAAGATGGTACCAGTTTTATCCCTATTTCGGCCTTTTTACTCCTAAAAGTACGAATTTCGAATACCCATTCTTACTGCACAACTATTCCATAACATAAATATTCGCCTATATTTTCGTGATAGTACTAATTGTATCCCTTTTCGGCCTATATACCAACTATTTTACACTTCTATAAAATAAATATTCACCCCAATTTTCCCGATTCCCCATACAGCCGTTAGGTCTGGGCGATAGTACCAGTTTTATCGGCATTTTTACCATTCAACTACGTCAAGGACCTACATGTCAAATTTCAAGATTCTAGCTATAGCAGTTTGTTCTAAAGAGTAATCAGTCAGTCAAATGATGATAGAAATTGTAAAAATTTTATTATAATCTGTCCATTAATATGAACGATATGACAATTTTTACAAAAGGGGCGTGACACCGCTCATTATCCAGCAAGTCGTTATACTCCTTGTATCAGTTACATATGCTATCATCATCGTACCTCTAATATCACTTGAGATAAAAACGATTGAATTTCGGTTTGTATGGGCAGTACCACGCCCCTTTGTCTAATGATGTATTCATATAACCAATGATTGAGAACCTAAGGGCAGTACCATACTGTGAAATTTTCATTGCAATCGGTGCATTTATTTGGCCGATATAACGATGTTTACAAAAAGGGGCGTAACACCGCCCATTATCCAGCAAGACGTTATACTCCTTGTATCAGTAGCATATGTGTATCATCATCGTACCCCTAATATCGCCTGAGATACAACCGGTTCAAATTTCGATTTGTGTGGGCGGTGCCACGCCCCTTTGTATAATTATGTTATGTAGCCAATGATAGAGGACCTAAGGACTGCGCTATACTGTTATAATTTCATTGCAATCGATTCATTTATTTGGGCGATATAACGGCCACCACCCATTTTCTACAAAAAAGTAATTTTTCTTGCACGACCATGTTGGTCCAAATCTTATCTTCGTACCTATAAAGGGAATGCGATATAGCTATTTAATATTTTGAGCTGTGAGGGCGGTACCACGCCCTTTTTTTCCCTATTTCAGCTTGCACGAGAGTTTTACATGAGTCATGAAGGCCTTACCCAAGCTGTGCTAAACACTCACTGCGCATATTACAATGCGATTGCCAGCGCTACCTTGGGAAAGCTTAAACAAGCTTGGGCTATCTAGGAATAGGAGTGAACAACTTTGGGAGTAAGCTACTGCAATTGTCGGTTCTTTCTTCCATACCCTCCTTGGTCCAAGGTGAGACCTATCTTACCACTGCTACTACTCTATGGGTTAGTAGCACCCGGTTGCAATGCAGCGCTACATAAGCTTCCGAAGACTCTAGAAGACTCATAAACATGACAAATTTTAAAGTTTTAGCTTTAGCCGTTACTGACTTACCACACCATGTCAGTCAGTAACGCATGTATTTTCTATATACAGATAGATTACACTTCATGACACCCGTCAATACCTTACCGTCATTTTACATTCTTAATTTTCTTTAACTAGTCCGATTTTTTGTTATTGTTGTTTTTGAGGTACATATTTCATATATCACAGCAATTTGAACCGGTTAAATTTGTATCCGATATTTACTCTCCCTCTAAAATTGACACATTGGTCTCCTATGCTTACCATACACATACACACACACACATAGTGAAGTAAAATGCCTTCTAACGCAACTGCTGCCGATTATCTCAAGCAGTTGCAATTGCTCTTAAATTAATTATGCACAAATTGCTGGGCATAACTCTACTCGTTCGCTCCCTAAAATGCGTATTTACATATGTTAAGAACGAAGTATATACCATGACAACTACCACATACAACCATTACAATTAAATTGAAATTAAGTACAAAATGCTTCAGTTAACTAATCGTCTTTCTTTTCTGTTTCCTCTCTCTCTCTCTCTCCCCCGCCCCGTGTACAGATACCGATGGGTTAAGAATGGCAAACCTTTCAACTGGCAATCCTACGACAATCGTATGTTGCAACAGCCCGGTCGTGGTACGCTCGTCATCACCTCGCCCAAGGATGAGGATTTGGGACAATATCAATGTTTTGCCGAAAATGAATTTGGTACGGCCACCTCGAACTCTGTGTTTGTCCGCAAGGCCGAACTGAATGCATTCAAGGATGAGGCTGCCAAGACCGTCGAAGCCAACGAGGGTGATCCCTTCTCCTTAAAGTGCGAAGCTCCCGATGGTTGGCCCAAACCTACCGTCAACTGGTTGATCCAACAGTCTATTGACGGCAACATCAAGTCGATCAACAACACCCGCATGACTCTGGATCCCGAGGGCACATTGTGGTTCTCCAATGTGACACGTGAAGATTCCTCCGATGACTTTTACTATGCCTGTTCGGCTACCTCAGTGTTCCGCAGTGAATACAAAATCGGCAATCGAGTTCTTTTGGATGTGAAACAGACCAGCGTTATATCGACCCAGAACAAACACGCCCCCGAAAAACAATACGTGACACGCAAAAACGAAGTTGCGCTGCGTGGAAAACGTGTCGAGCTATTCTGTATCTTTGGTGGCACTCCATTGCCCAGAACCATTTGGAAGAAAAACGGCGAGGATATTGCTTGGGGCGATCGCTTCACAGAGGGTCACTATGGCAAATCGTTGATTATTCGTCACGTGAACTTTGAGGATGCTGGTGCCTACACATGCGATGTGTCCAACGGCGTTGGGGTTGGCCAATCTTACTCTATCAACTTGGCAGTGAATGCCGTCCCCTACTTTACCGTCGAACCCGAAATCCAAAATGCCGCCGAGGAAGAAACAGTGGAATTCCGTTGCGAAGCTTTAGGTTCACCCGAACCCACAATCCAATGGGTGTACAACGGCAAACCCATCAGCCAAGCCGAGCCAAATCCCCGTCGTGTTGTAGAAACAAATCGCATCATCATTCGCGATCTGCTGAAGTCCGACACTGCCAACTATGGTTGTAACGCCACCAATTCTTTGGGTTACGTTTACAAAGATGTTTACTTGAACGTCTTGGCCTTGCCGCCAGAGATCCAAGAGCCACCACGCAAAGAGGCCACGGTAGACGGTAAGAACATTACACTGCGTTGCCGTGTCTTCGGTGCGCCCAAGCCTCAAGTTAAATGGATTCGTAATGGTCTCGAATTGACTGGTGGACGTTACACTGTCTTGGCCTCCGGTGACCTGCTTATCCAAGATGTTAACTTCAACGACGAAGGCCAATACACCTGCTTTGCCAAAAATAAATTCGGCGAAAAGACGGCCAATGGATCTCTTATTGTCAAGCAGCACACGCGTATCACCCACGAACCCCAAAATTACGAAGTAGCCGCCGGTCAGTCAGCCACTTTCCGTTGTAACGAAGCGCACGACGATACTCTAAACTTGACCGTGGAATGGTGGAAGGATTCGGAACAAATCGACTTTGAATCAGAGGCCCGTTTCGTGAAGGCCAACGACAATTCACTGTCCATCACCAAGACCATTGAATTGGATTCGGGTGAATATACGTGTGTAGCCCGTACTGAGCTGGACGAGGCCTCCGCCAGGGCCAATCTGATCGTGTACGATGTGCCCAATGCTCCGCTGATGAAGACCGTTAAGTGCTATCCCCGCCTCGCTGAAATCACCTGGTCACCCAATGGCGACAATCGCGCTGGCATTCTCCACTATACCATTCAGTTCAACACCTCATTCACCCCCGCCTCCTGGGATGTAGCCTTCGAAAAGGTGCCCTCCACAGATACATCCTTCACTGTCGACATGTCGCCCTGGTCCAACTACACATTCCGCGTCATAGCGTACAATAAGATCGGAGGATCTCCGCCCTCGGGCCACAGTGAAACTTGCACAACCCAACCCGATGTTCCCTTCAAAAATCCCGACAATGTTGTAGGCCAAGGCACAGAACCCAATAATCTAGTGATAACATGGACGCCCATGGCAGAAATTGAGCACAATGCACCCAACTTCCAATATCGTGTGTCATGGAAGCGTGACATTGCCGCCGCCAGCTGGGAGAACAAGGATATCTACGATTGGAAACAGACGAGTCTTGTGATAACCGATCAGCCGACATTTGTGCGCTACCTAATAAAGGTGGTGGCCATCAATGAAAAGGGTCAGGCGAATGTGGCAGCCGAAGAGGTGGTGGGTTGGTCAGGCGAAGATCGTAAGTAGCTGATATAACAGATAACCGAAATTTTCACACTTGCTTAACATTAACTATACATTAGGTCCTTTGGAAGCACCCACTAACTTTAGCATGACCCAGGTCGTTGGTCCCACTACCGCTATATTGAACTGGAATCCTGTTAGTCAAGAATCCATCCGTGGCCATTTCAAAGGTTACAAAATCCAAACCTGGACCGAAAAAGAAGGCGAAGAGGGTCTGCGTGAAATCCATGTCAAGGGCGATGCCAATCAATCTTTGGTTACACAATTTAAACCTGATTCCAAGAACTTTGCCCGTGTCCTAGCATACAATGGTCGCTTTAATGGTCCCGCTAGCGCTATCATTGATTTTGATACACCCGAAGGCGTACCCTCACCCGTCGAATCGATGGAAGCCTATCCCATGGGTTCATCAGCCTTTTGGTTGGTATGGAAGAAACCTTTGAATCCCAATGGCAAGCTGACGGGCTACAAAATCTACTACGAAGAACTCAAGGGCAGTTATGTGGGTGAGAGACGTGAATATGATCCCCATATTACCGATCCCCGTATCACAAGCATGAAGATGGCTGGTCTGAAACCCAATACTAAGTATCGTATTAACATTGCTGCAACCACGAAAGCAGGAGAGGGCACAGAGTAAGTGGAATTTTTGGAAAAGTGTAGTGTATTTGTTTTATTTTTTTCTTATAATTTATTCACCAGACACTTTATCGAGAAACGCACATTGTCCGAAGATTCCCAAGAACCGGCTGTTCCTTTCTTTGAATACCAACAAATACCCTCTGAAAATGGTTTGGCCAAATTCCGCATTAATTGGAAACCAAATACCGAAGGACATGCAGGCACACATTTCTTCACTAAATACAGGTAAGAACCCATAAAGTTGTTCTAGTTAACAAATCCTTTATCTTATTTTATCATCAGGGTCAAGGGTGAAACACAATGGAATACGGCGCCCGAAGAAAAGAATCGCGACTACCAAGAAGTTGCTGGCTTAGATCCCGAAACCGTCTATGAATTCCGTGTAGTGGCTGTCGATGGACATTTCATGACCGAAAGTCCCTCACAGGATGTAGACACCAGTGGCGTTGAGGGCCCCATCAAAGTGCCCAACGAGAATTTGGCAAATGCCGGCTGGTTTATCGGCATGATGTTGGCTTTGGCCATCATTATCATACTGTTTATTATTATTTGTATTATACGGCGCAATCGCGGTGGCAAATACGATGTGCACGATCGTGAATTGGCGAATGGCAGGCGCGACTATCCAGATGAAGGTGGTTTCCATGAATACTCACAGCCGTAAGTTAAAGCCGCCAAATATAACAGAAGAAAACAAAAGCTAAAGCAAAATATTATACATAATTTCCTTTACAGTTTGGACAATAAGAGCGCTGGTCGCCAGTCTGTTAGTTCAGCAAAACCAGGCCTGGAAAGTGATACCGATTCAATGGCCGAATACGGTGATGGTGACACAGGTACGTTCTCTAACACTGCTTAACCTATGTGTGTCCGTGCAAAGTGTGCCGTCCTTTGTTTTCTTTGAATTTAAATTTTATTACTTCAACTTTTTTTTTCTATTTATTTTTCTTTGCTTTTATGTTGAAAATGAGCTCAGCTGGGGCACGTAAAGTTCAACAGACTTTACCTACTTTATCTGAACATGTAGATGAAATCTCATCCCCTTCATCTATTGGTATTAAGAAATAAACTGTAGTTTTATTTTAATTTTCAAAAAAAAAGAAAAACAAAAATCAAAACCATACCAAAACAAAACAAAACAAATGAATTTTAAAAAGGTAAAAAAAATCTACGTTTTGCATGTTTTCAAATTGTTCGAATTGCCTATTTGCAAAAGCAAACAAATTGCTATTGTCGCCTTTTAATGCCAAGTTTGCACAGTTAACCTTAAAATATTTGCGAATGATTTCAGCGTTGAAACAAAAAATCTGTTACATAAAATTAAAACCCACTCTCAACAATAGGTTGGTTTAAAAATTAACAAAATTGAAAAGGGTTTAACACATTTTAAAACATTCTGGTTGCAACTAAATAAATAATATTACATTAACTGAAAAACGTTTAATATAAATTAAAATGAAAATCTTAATGTTTTTCCTGCCTTAGTTCATTGCTCTTTAATAATCATAATCCTTGCTTAGATATATGTCCTAGCGCCAAAATGCTTGTCTTGAAAGACCTTTTACTAGGAAATGCAGCCGCATTTCTTCTTCATTTCCAAATCGTACATGGTAAAGATTCGAGAGTCAGAACTTTCACTGTCACTTCTCCTATGAGGTTTTCTATAAGACATAAAAAAAAGTCATTAAAAAATAATTATACAAGGTATTAACTTTATTTTTTAATTTTATTTTGATACGAGAATATATTAGGAAGTTTAACGCCCGATGTCCCGATTTAAAATAAAATAAAATAAAATAAAATAAAATAAAATAAAATAAAATAAAATAAAATAAAATAAAATAAAATAAAATAAAATAAAATAAAATAAAATAAAATAAAATAAAATAAAATAAAATAAAATAAAATAAAATAAAATAAAATAAAATAAAATAAAATAAAATAAAATAAAATAAAATAAAATAAAATAAAATAAAATAAAATAAAATAAAATAAAATAAAATAAAATAAAATAAAATAAAATAAAATAAAATAAAATAAAATAAAATAAAATAAAATAAAATAAAATAAAATAAAATAAAATAAAATAAAATAAAATAAAATAAAATAAAATAAAATAAAATAAAATAAAATAAAATAAAATAAAATAAAATAAAATAAAATAAAATAAAATAAATTAAAATAAAATAAAATAAAATAAAATAAAATAAAATAAAATAAAATAAAATAAAATAAAATAAAATAAAATAAAATAAAATAAAATAAAATAAAATAAAATAAAATAAAATAAAATAAAATAAAATAAAATAAAATAAAATAAAATAAAATAAAATAAAATAAAATAAAATAAAATAAAATAAAATAAAATAAAATAAAATAAAATAAAATAAAATAAAATAAAATAAAATAAAATAATATAAAATAAAATAAAATAAAATAAAATAAAATAAAATAAATAAATGAAAATAAATAAATGAAAATAAAATAAATAAATGAAAAAAAATATAAAATGAAATCGAAAACAATATATAATATGTAAAATACAATAAAACCAAAAAAATAAATTTATTAAATTCTAAAAATAAATAAAATAGAATTTATTAAAATTTAAAAATAAAAACAAATTGAACAAGCACGGCACTAGTTCCGAATTTTTCAGATTACATTAACCCCTAGCAGATAGTGTTATCTATATAAATATCCGAAATGTTTTCGCATTCCTCTCACCCTATAGAATAAGAGAACTGCACGAAGTAATATTTTAAAATTCTTACTTTATGGGCTAAAAAAGAGTTCCAAAAGGGATAAAACTGATACCATCACCCAAATTAAACAGCTTAAGCTATAATTGCGAAAATCTATATGGTCATGCTCTCTTTAGAAAAAGAGAGCTGCGCGAAGGTAATATTAGAAATTCGTACCGTTAGAGGTTAAATGTTTGAAAAAAGAATAAAACTGATAGCATCAGGATAAACGGCTCAGGGTAGAATCGCCGTTAGAATATGTTAAAAACTTATTTAATGGTGTGCAATATGTAGAAAAATATCTAGAATTTCGTAATTTAAGGGGGAAATGGCCGAAAAAGGGACCAAACGGCTAAAGGTGGAAATACGAAAATTAAAAAGAATATTTATTTTATAGGTTTAAAATGTTCCGAGGAAATAGTTCCCTTAAAATTTTAATATATGTCTCCGAAGACATAAACTATCCCAAATGTATTTTTACACATAATTATTCATATTCTTTGATTCGACTTTTTACCAGAATCAGACTTCAAATCACTGTAAAAAAAATTGTGACATAAAGGAGCAAATTGGAGTTTAGGGTTTTGTTACTGAGGTTAAATGCTGTCGTCTGATATTGGTTTGGTTCATTTCCGAAAAAGTGTGTTGCACTGTTTGCTAAAAAATAGACTTTTGAACATTTCATTTTGATTTTATTTTCAAAACCTTTGACTCATAGGAGGTTATTTGTCTTTAGCGACTCTTAGTGAAATTTTCCGGAGAATATTTCTATCGAATATTTTTAGCCTTGACCTTCCTACAAAGTTGATTTTTAAACAGTTTTTCAAAAATGGGCTAGAGGGTTAAAATGTTCCGAGAAAATATTCCCCTGATTGTTTAAATATAGGTCATGAAATACCCCAAATGTATTTTTACAAATGATTTTTCATATTCTTTGATTCGACTTTTGACCGAAAATATATTGGTTTGGTTCACCCCCGAAAAAGTGTGTTCAAAATTTGTTCTTGATTTTTTACGATATAATTTTACCTTAATATGTCAGAGCTGATCTAGTTGATACCATAATATATGACAGATATAATTTAGATAAAAATATAGATATAATGAGAACCAAAAGTCCCGTGTAGAAAAGTTAATATCCAATTTGATCTAATTGTACCACAACATATGCGAACAATGATTTTATAAAATTACATCAAATTTGATCAGAACTTATCTTATTGTATCTAATTAGATCCGAAGTTTTTCCAAGTTATTGATAAATTTGAACTCCTTGTATATTCTTATACACTATTGAATCTCATTATATCTATATAGATCCAATTATCACTGGTGAGTGATAAGAGCTTATGCATTGAGTAGTCTTTTGGATTGATCTTGTGGATATAACTTGATATGAATAGAGCATTGAAATAAATTGATTTAATACGATATCAGATAAAATCAAGGGGTTATCTCGGGTTAGATTAGATATGGGGTGCCCACTGTATATGCACTTAGTACACAAAAGGGCAAAGCAACAACACTTTCATATACACAGAAAAACAAGAAGAAGATTTCTGATCCAATCAGATATAACCATTTTTCGGATCTGATACATTTTCTTATTCTGAAAAGCTTGATAAGCTATTTTTAAGTATAACATTAATTGAGGAACTAACTTCTACTTCTGGACTTAATAAAATCTAATCTAATCAAGTTTCTAACCCATTTAAGAAACTTTTACTAGACTTATCGAAAAGAGAATTTTTTAAAGATTTTTTCAAATTTCGCAAATTATTACAAACATTTTTTAATCGATACATTAAGGCAATACAATTTTTATAAATTATATTTGTAAATGCAACCTTTTATTTTAATTTCTGTTACTTTAGCACAACTTGGCATTGCGAACTTTTGTTATGGCTTAACGTTTTGTTTATTATATTACTTTTTTATGTTTGTTACACAACTCTAGCGCTTCCTGCTGCAGTCTCTGCCTGCGCAGTCACCCTCTCTCTCTCTCTCTCTCTCTCTCACCTCTCATGCAAATACAAAAATATTTCAAATCATATTCATAATAATTTAGAAAAGGTTTATAAAAAAAATTTTTCTATGAAAATTTCTTCTATAAACTTTTGTTAAATGTTTATGTATAAGACTGACTGTCCCACCAAAATGTGTCCATGCAATTTGTGTAACATTATCAACCAGTGCAAAATAAAACAGGAAATCGTACTCAGCTCATTTTCATCAAATTGCAACCGAAAAACCAAAACGCTTTAAGCTAAATTTCTTATGTTTTTGTTGTATGTGCTTATGATTTATACCAAAATATATTTATAATTTTATTGATTTTTTTCTTTTTGTTTTTTTTTATTTTATTTTTTTCCCCCCAATTTGTTATTTGACCAACCTGTCTGTGTACCTGTTTTCTGTTTGTTGTTCTGAAAAACAATCGAATCACCAACCAACTGAACTCAACACCTGTTTCGACTTCAACATCAACATCAAACTCACCTTTAAACAAAATTCCACCAAAAAACGCGACAACCACGCCTGCAATATGGGCCCTCCTACCCCATAAATTTGGTATTTTTTTTTAAAACTCTTTGTGTTCGTCGTGTGTCTGTTTACCCTATAGGATTGAATGAAGATGGTTCTTTTATAGGCCAATATGGACGTAAACATTGATTTAGTTAAAAAATACATATAAATTAAAATAACAACCCAGAAAGCAGAAGAAAATAACTAAATTAAATAAGGCAAGAAAACGCAACAAACCACCAAGTTTCTTTAATTTAATAATGATAAAAAAAATTTCAAAATCGATAAAACGAAAACAATCTTAGTTACAAAATGTGCTGTTTGTATAACTATAGAAATCATCACTTGCTTGAGTTTTTATTTTTTTTAGTACCCCTTTACTTTTTGATTTATAAATTTGAAATTTTAAGTATTTTAAAACATGATACTAAAAAAACTACTTACTGCCAGCAGCTATTTGTTTACTTTTTAATTTTATTTTATTTTGATGTAGTTTTTTTTTTACAAAATTTAAACAATTAATTGGAAATTGCAATCTCGAATACTATAAAGTAAAACGACAAAGAATCATCATTGGATATTGTACTCGTATTGTATTTATTTTTAAACATAACACAGCAATAAAATCTCGTATACCTTTCTCGTATCCTTTCAATGTATTCCCCACCCTCCCCCTTACAGTTCATTATACGTATGAGAATGAATTATTTTGTAAGATTATTTCTTATTTTTGTTTTCTGTATAATTGTCCCATGGCGACTATTGTTGTGTTTTTTTTTTCTTTCTTTCTTTGATTTTAAAGTGAAATAATATTAAAATGTTTTTAAGGACAGTTTTTTCTTAATCAGCGTAAAAATTTTGCTTGTTTAATTAAATATTGTTTCACATAGATAAACTAAAATTCACAACATTGGGGCGAATTTAAAATGTATTTTTATTTTAATATTATAATTGTTTTTTTATTTTTCTATATCACATTTCCCTCCTGCTATTTTGTATAATTTTTTTATAAGATTACTTAGTTTAACTTCCCCGCTCTCTATTTTCCTTTTTCCTTGTTTTATGTGTACCTCTCTGTCACTCTCTTTATCTGTAATTTTATTATTTCTTTTTTTATGTAATAAATATTTAGTAGTTTTTTTTTATATAATATGAAGAAAATCTTAACATTAAACGTAATTTTGTTTAGTTTATAAAGAAGAAAAAATCAAAATATGTCTATTTTGTAATGTTTTTTTTTATGTATGTAAATTTAACTTTAGTTAAGTTAAATTTGTACCTCTTTTTTCGTATTACATAAATATATAAATATTAAAACTAAACATAAACAAAACAAACACAAAAAATAATTAAAAAATCGTAAAATTTTTTAAATAAAAATACAAAACAAAACAACAGATTTTTGGAGAGTTTTATTTTTTGTTTGTTGAATTTTTAATTTACTTTTTTTTCTGTAGCTTTTAGATTTATCTTAATTTTCGAATATTAAGTGTGAAGTGTAATTGGAACGAACGTGCGTTTGCTTTCGAAGGTAGAGTTTTAATTTTATTTTTCACCATTTTTTTTGTGTTCTTTTACGTATATTTTGTTGTTACACATTCTTATTATTTATTTGTAATTTTTAAAGTTATTTATGTTGGCACTTACAACGAAACATTTGGCACATAAAAATAAATGTATATTCACCTGAAACTACAGACAATTTGTTGTAATACTGAGCACCTAAGAATTCATTTTACATGTTCTTGCCATTCATTATATCAAAAAAATATTCGACACTACATTTTTGATACATTATGATCCAACGACGACGATCAAGATTTTTTTTCTATGGTAATTTTTTTTTGTTAGGTCGCTTTGATGATAATGAAATTTGGTAAAGTATTTGTATTGAATTTTTATATGTTTTGATGTTGGTCAGTCATAACTTGTGATAGTAGAAAAATCCTCAGAAAACTGAAGCCTCCAATACAAATGACCAAGCTCATCGTGGCCTTCGATAGCTCAGTGGAAGCGACGTAGACTAGCAATCCGAAGGTGCCGGGTTCGATTCCCGGCCGGGGCACTGGCCAAATCAACATCGATGAAAAATTAATTACTTTTCAAATACTTTCGAGCTCTCCAGCCAACAAAACTCATCCTAGACGCTTCCACTACAAAAATCCAGATTGCGCAAGGACCAAGGAAAAAAGGAAAATGATTTATTAACATCTCATATAAATCAACAAGCCAGCTGGCGCCATCTCTGATGGAATTTGGCGGTTAAACTCACAACAACAACACCTAACAATCCTTGACACAAACCTTGTTATCTACAAAGGAACGAAACAGAGTTGTCAACAATGATCGTATGATAATCGGATTATATGCCCGATCGAGTGCCGATTAATTGAAAATCGGTATAAAGAATTATCACCCCAGCTAACCACCAGCTGTTACAACAACAACAACCAAGCTCATCCTCATAGGTTTAGGTTGTGGACACGTGTTATCCGATCGATAGTATAGTATTCCTCCGACGTTATATTTTTACAACGGTAATTCTTAAGAGGAGCATAGTTCTGTAAAAAAAATAAAATATACTTCTATTTAAATGTCTTTCACAGGATTAAGAGTTATCAGGATCCTTGACACAGCCCTTAAGCTTAATAAAAATATCAAATCCAATATATAATTCAATTAATAAATGAATTATGTTTAGTAGATGTGGTCAGAGTCATGTACTTCGAAATTGGTCCTAAGATCGGTCCTATAGAACTGGCGCAAGGAATATTTTATGGAGTGGTCTGAGGTATTATAGAACAGACTCAGGAGTGGTTCGAGTTATGACTTAGGGTATTAATTCACACCTCCAGTGACAAAGCCTTTAACATGGCATGTGTCGTGTCTCCTTCATATATTTGAGTTAGAACTAGTAACGATCCCACCAGGGACCAGTCGCTAGACTATTCTATGTCGGCAGTTGACCATCTCCCAGAGTGTCATGGTCAGGAGAAATGCAGCCTCCTTTTCAGCAATGTTCGCGGACGCAACAGAGACTGACTTCCAGAGGCTTTAGGTTAGGTCAGGTTGTGGACACGTGTAATCTGGTAAAAATCAAATCACACTACACACCGAAATCAGATGATCCATTGTGATTGTCCATTAGAAAGGAAGGGGAGAAGAAAGAAGTATAAAGAGGAGAGGAAGTGAAGGAAGAGAAAATCGTGGGAGCATCAATTTTTATTGATGCTTATTTTTCTACTGGGCGTGAGGAGAGAGGCTTTAGGTCTTCTATGTGTCTAAGCCTCCTACGGGCTAGAGCGGGGCAGCTAAAAAGAAGATGTTTCATTCTACTCCTCGTCCTCACACACATGGCAGTAGTATGGTATGAATCTATCCGATTTGCCTGTCAGGTGCCTGATATGGCAATGGCTTGTAAGAATTCCACAGGCCAACCATGTACGCTGATCGGGATCTGCTGTATTCGGGCCACGGCGATGCAGTTGGTTCTGGAGATCCAACATCTGCTGGCTGTTTTCCACATACAACCGGCTGGTTGTTTTCTCCATTAAGCTAAAAAGGTAACACATGGGCGGGTAAACATCTTCCAGAGAGCCATGATCAGACATAGTACAGCCACACCTGGCCAGTAGGTCTGCTGGTTCGTTACAAGGAATCTCTTAATGTCCTCGGGCCCAACAGTGGTTGACATCCAAAAGCTTTAGTCCATCCAACTTCTCCTCACAGTTTCTCACTAACTTTGATTTGCGCAATGTAGAATTGATCGCTTTCTTGGCAGCCTGGCTACCCACACAGATGGTTATCCGTCTGCTAGTATCGATTCCACATCCCATAATAGCCTCCGCTGTTTTCTGAATGGCCTGAAAGAGACGCTTAGCTGCAGGCTCTTACTGTAACTAACAGCTCCTATTCCATCTTTAATCCGTGAGAAAAATAGGAATGGAGTTACAAAAAAGGTGACCGTAGTGACGGTTTTACGGTTTTACGTGAAATAATGCTCTTACCGATTGCGTATAAGGTCCTCTCTAACATACTGTGTGAACGTCTAAAGCCAATTGTGGAAAACCTGATTGGATCGTATTAGAGCGGCTTTAGACCAGGCAAATCCACGACGGATCAGATATAACACTACGGCATTTGCATGAGAAGCAAATCGACACTTACCAACTCCTTATCTATTAGAAAGCTGCCTTCGATAGTCCCATCAGGCATCGACTATACGAAGCCATGTTTGAGTTCGGTATCCCTGCGAAGATAATTCATTTCTGCCGGTGTATCCTTACGAATGACAAATCCTCTGTTCGGATTAGCAAGGATCTATCTGCGCCATTCGATACGTCGAGAGGTTTTTGATATGGTGATGGTTTGTCACGCATACTGTTCAACATAGTGATGGAGAATGTGTTAAGGAAAGCAGCGGTAAACATGTCTGGTACTATATTTAACAAGAGTCACATGCTGCTCGCATATGCCGATGATATTGACATTATCGATCGAACGGTTCGAGAGGTAACAGCCGTCTTCTCATCTGAGGAAAGAGAGTCAGCGAAAATGGGTTTGGCTGTGAATGAGGACAAGACGAAGTAAATGCTATCATCCACCCGGTGCTGTCGCAGCGTAAACGTTGAGAATAATTACTTTGAGGTAGTGGATAAATTTAACTACCTCGGATCTGCCATGGACAAAAACAACAGTGTCAGCCTAGAAATAAAACGGAGAAAAGTGCTCGTCAACAGGTGTTTCTACTATGCTACGCGAGCACTTTATAAACACTAGACCGGGTCGGTCCCCATACAAAATTTTTTTTTTCTCCAAAGTCGAGGGCAAATATTAAAGATCACCTCGAGACAACTTAAAAAAAATTTTTTTTTCCTCCCCCAACCCGGGAAAAACAGCCAAAATCGTTTTTTGTCACTGCTTTTTTGTTTGTGGCTCAATCGTTAAATTAAAGACATCGGTGTATAGGTTTCAACGAGTACTACATTTGTCCTATAGATGTCGCTGACATACGACATCATCTTGTAATGATGGTCCCATTTAGAGCAATTTCTACCCCTAAAATTTAAAAATATTTTTTCCTTGGATAAAAGGCCTTTAAAAACCAATAACATTTTGCTTTGGAAGTATACAGTTTTATTCAAAAACAAAAAAGTTACGAATGATAAGATGTATTTACAGCATCAACAAAAACATTTTTTTATGTTGTTTGCATTATTACAGAAAACTATTGCATACTTTATAGCGCTGATACAAAATTTGTATAAAAATGATTCTATACTTTGTAGCTCAAATTGTTGCATAAGTCTTAACGGCATCGAAAAAAAATTAAAAATTTTCTCGAGATATTTAATCTATTTACCGACGAAATATAATTTTTATTACAAATAAAATCCGAAAAAGAGCAAAGATATGTATGTAATTACAGCAAATATTGGCGCGACTCAAGGTCCGTTCACTACTTTCTAGTTTTGCAATAATTTTTCATTTCGATTAGTCATTCCTAGTGCTGATACACTTAAATTTCGCACAAATGTTCAGTGTTGCGAATTGCATGGGAAGAATACAAGTGCATATTAATGTCTATATTTTATTATTAATACTTTCATTTTGGACCAGATATCTTTATAATTCAATCGTTGCTTGAGTATTGGTGACGTTGAATATCTTCATCCGTATGTTTGAAAAAACTGTTTGCGCTAAAAAGTATGCAATAACTTGTAATTAATTTTTCCAAACGCTAAGAAGTATGCAATAGTTTTCTGTAATAATGCAAACAACATGAAAAAATATTAGTGTTGATGCTGTAAATACATCTTTTCATACGTAACTTTTTTGTTTTTGAATAAAACTGTGTACTTATTAAGCAAAATGTTCTTGGTTTTTAAAGGACTTTAATTCTGAGAAAAAATATTTTTATTTTTTGGGGGTAAGAATTGCTCTAAATGAGGCCATCATTACAAGATGATGACGTATGTCAGCGACATCTATAGGACAAATGTAGTACTCGTCGAGACCTATACACCGATTTCTTGTATGTTACGATTGAGCCACAAACATAAAAGCAGTGATAAAAAAACGATTTTGGCTGTTTTTCCGGGGGGTGGGGGAGGAAAAAATAATTTTTTTTTAAGTTGTCTCGAGGTGATCTTTAATATTTGCCCTCGACTTTGGAAATTTTTTTTCGTGACCCGGTCTAATAAACACCATCCTATCTCGAATCACCAAAGTCCTGCTGTATGCCTCCGAATCTTGGGTACTTACACAGTGTTTGAGAGAAAAATACTCTGCAAAATATATGGACCCGTTTGAGTAAACGGCGAGTTTAGGATTCATATGAACCACGACATGTGGTCAACGAATCCGAATGCAACTAATACTCTGGCTAGGCTATGACGTGAGCATAGATGAGGAAACTCCACCGCGAAAGGTATTCTATCAAGACCTTGAAGGACGGCGCAAAAGAGGAAGACCGTAAATACGTTGGAAGGACTAGGTGGAGGAATCACTGACGCTGCTTGCTAGGACTGACTGGAGACGGTGCGGAAAAGATCGAAGCGAATGGAAATCTCTTATCATTTTGGCCTCTGACTT
Organism: Muscina levida; assembly: GCA_964034835.1. Lineage (NCBI taxonomy): Eukaryota > Metazoa > Arthropoda > Insecta > Diptera > Muscidae > Muscina > Muscina levida. Next base: position 36,389,750 of record OZ035882.1, on the reverse strand, counting down.
AGACACTAAGATATAAATATATATGTTGTTCATTCCACTTCATTTTCCCGGAATTTAGTCGTGCGCCTTCAATTGTTGAGTTAATTGAACCAATTGAATTGTCCTCAGGATAGTGCGTGAAATGCTGAGCTGTTTAGATCGATGTTCGTTTTCTGACTCCCACACTCTCGGTTACAGCAGCCTCATCCTCCTCTGTGCGCACAGTACGATGACGGGGCCATGAATGTTGTCACGTACAGCAGGCGTGGTTAGTGTTTTATTTCGCCAAAACTACTTTTTGAAAAACGCACTGTTTGGGATATACAGCACTCACTTTGGAAACAATATTTCTCAACGTTGTTCGAGCGGGAAACAGCTGTCATTGTCAAAATACGCTATTGTTAGAAAATAAACTTGTATTTGGCGTTCACCGCCCAGTTTTATACTTTGTCCAAACGCAATATGAGGACTTCAAAACTTTTTTCCAACCTACGACCTCCCAAATACATATTTATTATGCTGTATCGTCATTTGATGTCCTATCGAAACGTTATGCGTATTCGTTATTCATGGTTATTCAAGGGCTACATTCTGCCTATTGTGCATATTTGACTCAGACGTCAAAATGTCTAATTAAAAATGGTGATTTATTTTAAGATTTTTGCACGAATTAATTAATAAGAGACTTTTTACTTTGTTCTCAACTGGTATCGTAAATGACTCTTTCGGTATCCGTATATAAAATGACCATACGCCCAAAGTTAAATAACATCATACACCTAACTGAAATTTTTGCACTGGTTGCATAGCCATTAAATAGACTTTCAATTATATCTGCCATATCATCCTGTTACATGGTACATACATAAATACTATACCAAATTTCATCACAATCGAAGACGTGAATGAATTGATTTTGATGCGATCGCTTGAAATATAAATGCTGTCAAACAAAAAATTGAAATTCTTATAAGATTAAGATTGTCTTACTTGCTAAAATGCATTAAAATCAATTTACAAGTGAATAAAACACGATCAAACAAAACCTAAAACCCAAATCTGTCGAAATCAATATTATTTAGCGTAGGAGTTATAGACCAGCAATTTTATTAACTACTCCGAAATTGTTGCATTATTTTTCCCCCAAAACTGAACAAAACTCAATTAAAATATAATGATAATTATCTCCGACTAATATTTAAAAATATACTAAAATTTGGTGATTGTATAATGTCCCTTAGCCCATCCATTTTTCCTTTTAAGCCTAATATATTAATTGTACAACTTATGTTATATTATTTTTCTCTCCCTCTCTTTCATTCACATAGGACAATTCACCGAAGATGGTTCATTTATAGGACAATATGTGCCGGGCAAATTGCAACCACCGGTGAGCCCACAACCGGTCAATAATACACCAGCTTCACATACGCCCACAGCGCCTTCAGCACCGCCAGCAACGGCGGCAGCAGTCGCACCAACAACCGCTGCCACAGCAGCACCAGTTGCCTCAGCGCCTGCAGGTGCGGCCAATAATACAAATGCGACCGGTGCCGTAGCCACCTATGTTTAAAAGTAACGAATGTAAAGAAAAAAAATGTGGAGCCCAGTAAAAACAAAAAAAATAGATTCCTAAAACGAATATCTAAAAAAAAAAACAAAACAAAAAAAAAGTAATTACTAAATTACTAAACAGTGCTTATTTTTCGTTAAAATGCTTAAATTAAAAAAAAAAACAGAAAAAATTATTTTATGTATTTTAATTTTACCATTTTTTAGCTTTTTTGCTTTGAATCTCTTCTAATTCCCCCTTTAACACACAAATACTACACATTCTAAATTTTCGAGATTTTAAAGAAAATTTGAAAAGAAAAACACATGAGCCTTTACAACAACAAAAATATATATATTAATATACTTATTAATGATTATATATGTATGTACTATATATATATATATTTATAACTCACAAATTGAAAAACAAAAAACAAGAAGAAACTGGTAATTTATATATAAATCGTAAGTAGTTTTAGAAATATATATGAAGAAAAAAATAAACAAAATGACGATGGCGATAAAGTAATGCATACAACTCTCTTACATACGAAGTTATATAAGTTAACGATAATGGCGCAAAGTGCATAATTACATAATTGTTTAGAAAGTTCGGTTTTAAAGTTCACTACAGAAGTGGAGCGTAACGTATTAATTGACGTAATGTATTAAATGGCGGTAAATAAGAGATAATGGTAATTAAAAAATCATTTGGAGAGATGAATTTATGGGTTCTTATTTTTTGAAGAATATGACCGTAATTTTGGAGATTTCAGAAGTAACATCAGCAAAAAATGTATTTTATATATATGACAAAAATTATGTCGGTTTTTTTTTGGAAAATATTTTTCTGCATGATATGCTTTTAGAACTTTTAGAACTAATTATCAAAGGATAATAATCTGTCTATATAGTTATAAAAAAGGCTTGAGTGACTGACTGATCAATCCCCAGCCCAAACAATTTAAGCTTAAACCGTGAAATTTGGCATGTAGATTTCTTTTATGACGTAGGAGCGCACTAAAAAGGGATTTTAGGAAATTCGGACTGCAAGAGGGCAAAATGGGTGTGGCATGGCTCAATACAGTTCGACCTTTGAAATGACTGCATCTTTTAAACCATTATAGGTACGAAGTCGAGATTTGGTACGTATATTGGTCGTATAAGAGAAAATACTTTGTTTGTGGAAAGCGGGCGTTGCCACGAACCTTTTTCAAAAATCGTTATATGGGCCAAACAAATGGACCGATTGCAATTATATTTTCTTTGTGTGATACTGTTCATAAGCCCTCTATCATAGGCTACATGTAAACATAGTAAGTCAATGAGGCGTGGCACCTCCCACACAAAACGAAATTTCATTTGGTCATATCTGACAATCCATTAGAGGTATGAAGATGAGACGCCTTTTGAAAAAATAGTTATCTCTGAGAAATAAATAGACCGATTGCAATGAAATTTTCACTGTGTAGTGCTACCACAGGGTCTCTATCATAGGCTACATGAAAACACAATTAGACAATGGGTCGTGTCACCGCAAACACAAATTGAAATTTCAATCGGTTATATCTCACGATCCATTAGAGGTATAAAGATGAAATTTGCTTTATATACGAGGAACATGGAAGATTACGTTTTGCTGGGAAATGGGCGGTGCCACGCCCCATTTAAAAAAAATTGTTATGTTCGTCATATTAATAGAACGATTGTAATAACATTTTCATAATGATATGGGCATGCTCACTTGCAAATAGGATTGAATGTTTTTTCGAAATCCGATATTTCTGAAAAAAAAAATCGAAAAGGGATATAATCATTATAATTTATATGGGCTTGCTCCCTATAGAATTAGATTAAGGCAAGTAGGGTTTTCGAAATTCGTACTTTTTACGCGTAAAAAAGGCCGAAAAGGGATAAAACTGGTACTAAATGACTACAGGTAAAATCGGAAAAATTGAAGTGAATATTTTAGTTATGCGACATGAAGTAATTTTTCGAAATTCGTTCCTTAGGTGTAAAAATACCGAAAAAGGGATAAAACTGGTTCTATAGAACATACCAAATGCCTAAAGGTTGAGTTAAGAAAACGTAAATTGCATTGCTCCCTATAGAATTAGAGAGTTTTTAGAAATTCTAACATTTGGGAGTTCAAAGGCCGAGCGGCTATAGCTATAATCGTATATGGGCATGCTCCCTATAGAATTAGAGGGGTACAAGTCAATTTTAGTTGTACTATACGAATGTATCTTTTGAAATTCGAACTTTTAGGTAAAAAGTGGTAACAAGGGGTACACTTACTCAGACCAGTGTGTTAAAGCTACAATCACATAAATGTGGTGTCCCTTCGTTTTATAAAGCGTTTCCATTTTACCTGTATTGATTAAATTCTTAAGAAGGTTCATCGTAAGTACGGGTGAAGCAACGCGAGCCGGGAAAGCTAGTATATATATCAATTTACGTTAGTGTATCGTATGATACATCAAATTCGGCTTAAGATCAGAAAAATGTATTTTTTTTTATTGTTTGATATTTTTTGGTCAAATTCAAACAATAAATAAAAAAAAAACATTTTTCTGATCTTTAGCCGAATTTGATGTATCATACGATACACTAACGTAATTTGATATAATACACAGTAAGATCGACTAAAAAACTAACCAAAACAAATACATATATTATATATATATAAAGCAATTTTTTTTGCTGATCTTACTTCTGATGTTACTTAGACATTTTATATCTAAAGTAAGTTTAAGTCTATGAAATGACTATATAAAAATCTGATATGTCCTCATGTCATAATGAAATTTAAGACTTTGAATCGACTTCTTGTTAAATTTTGAAAATTAAAGATATGTAAATTTTAAATATTTTTTATAAAAAATCAATATATGATAAAATATTTGTTTCTATTAGAAAGTAACATATATATATTTGATAGTTCATATATATTTAAAATTTTTTTTTTCGAATTTAAATATTTGAAAGTCAGCTCGAGGTCCTCGAGCATGATTATTTGAACACTGGAATTATTATTTTAAAGGTATATAAAAAATTCTTGTTTATATAACACACTGTACGACACGATTTTTCACCCATGATCAAACTGACCAGATTCTGAAAATATAGCTAAAATAAAAATATACGTATCTCCAAGTTTTTCTAGAACAGCTCATTTAGGTTTTGTACGAGCAATTCAATTTTTGGAGCGAAGCTCCCATACAACGACTTGACTTCTTCCTGTTCGCAGAATTCTTCGAGTTTTTAACAGATTTTGAAAAACATTTGTGACAATTTTAAATTTGACAAATTATAAATTTGGACTTTGTTAGGACCCGCTCCTGGCCATTTCAAATATATTTAAAAAAAATCAAAATCTGTTGACAATTTTTTTGTGACAAATTTTAAATTTGGGCTTGGTCAGAACCACATCCTGGCCATTTCAAATACATTAAAATAAAATTCGTCAAAATCTGTTAACAACTCTCTGAGTTTTGCGAATAGGAGGAAGTCGTTGTGTGGAAGCTTTGCTCCAAAAATTGAATTGCTCGTAAAAACTTAAATGAGCTGATCTAGAAAAACTGGGAGATACGTATATTTTTATTTTAGCTATATTTTCAGAATCTGGTTAGTTTGATCATGGGTGAGGTCAAAAGTTTAAATTTGTCTTACAGTGACATATAAAAAAAATATCATCTTAGACATGTTATATTGAAAAATTTGAGCCAACCCAATAATATAACATATTAATTCTACTTAATTTCCTCTTTGTATTGTTAACTTAGTTAAAATCGATCGTAAGACCATATTTTAAAAATTTTCCAAAAAAAAAAAATATTTTGCAAAACATTGACGTTAATGCGTTACGTTATTCACTTTGTTATGACCCTTAAAAATCTCATTAAATACTGGCAATTATTGTAACCAAATTTGTTTCTAAAATATAATCAAATATTAAAGAAATAAACAATTAAATGATAATGTAAAGTCTAATGTTTGAAATAAATTTTTCATAAATATGTATAAAATACATAATAAGTAAAAACAGCAAGCAAGTAATAATGTGTGTGTGTGTAATAACTAAAAACAAAAGGAAAAAATTCTTTATATTTAACAAAAAAAAAAGAAAAACATTTGAGTCACATTTTTTTGTAATAGTAGTTACATATAATTTTAAACTCGTCCACTCAATGATAATTAAACATAAATGTTGTGTTCAATCCCGAAGAAGAAAAAAACAAAACCGTTTCTTGCTACATTTTGCTAAGTTATGCAAAATGTTGCTAAGAAAACATAAAAGGGGAATTTTTTTTTATAAATTGCTTTAACTACTATATAAAATAAGAGATTTTTCTAACAAATTGAAAAAATATAAAAGCAGAAAAATTTAAAAATCAATAGGCCTCCCACAATTTGCCTATGAAAAAGAAAGAAATAAATATCTCATATACTTGATTAATGCTGCCTTTTACTTGAATTTTTATCTGCTCTCTGCAAATATTGCTATTTTTCTAAAAAAAAAAAAATACTAGAATTTCCCTAAAACTGAGTTTAGTTTATAATGAAAACAATTCACAGAATCTCGAGGAAGACAAATTTACAGTTTACATTTAAATGAAATATTTTAAACACACACTTTTTTTCGTATGTCTATATAAACTATGTAATAATATAAGGAAATTAGTTAATTTAACGTAAACGAAAATAATTTAATAATAAAAAAACGAAATACAAAAACATTATATGAAACAAATATAATTTAAAATTAAACAAAATAATGTTGCTTCTTAATAATTTAAGTAAATTTTTAATATCAACAGTAAAACTTACCACAATCTAGGTTATTGATTAAAATAAATTAACAAATCGTTTTCTATACAAACATACAGAAATATGTAATTTTTTATACAGCGTAGAATTGATTTTGAAATACAGTAACGACAAAAATAACTCCAAACAGACAAACTAAGTTTCTTATTAGTACTCTTACTCTTTACCGATACAAGAATTTGTTTATGAAAATGTTTTTTTTGCGATGTTATTTAAATAAAAATTTTGAAAAGAATGTTTATATATGATGATTGCAAAATATTTGGTATACAGGCATCTCCTCTGTAGAGAAGATCACTTAGCTCTCATTATGACAAGCAAAATGTATATTGAATATCTCTCTTCAAGCCCAACAACATCCAATGCCAGTATACTAAAATATTTACTAATTTCAATTTCCAGTCACTTCATCAATGAATCTTTAATGGTTTCTTTATGTAATGACTTTAATACTAATACCCTTCATAGGTCTTTTCAAAATTAATTAATTTAATTTTTCTACTAAATTTTTAAATTTTATAAACAAATTCGTATTTACCTACCCCCCCCCCCCCCCTTCCTTCCCCTATCCTTTAGTTTATCTATAATAAATTTGAATAATTTTATAACTTAAAAATTATTGCTAATTTTGTCAAATACGTCCATAGTGTAATTTTATTTGTATCTATTATTATTATTATTATTAATTATATATTTATTATTAAAAACATTTCCTATATATGATAGAATGCTTAAAACTCTTATATATAACAAATATAATTTATGTACAACAATACAACAGAATTGTTAAATTTAAATTATTGTAACCCAAAGAAACGTATATTTATTTTCGATATTATTTAAGTAAATAAGTTAATAAAACATTAAGTAACAACAACAACAAAATAAATAAAACAAAAATAACACAAATAAATCATAACAAAAACACAAACTTTTTTTTAATTTTTGTTGCCTATTTGCATAAGTTTATAGTTTGGTGTGTAAATTTTAGTAGGAATCAAATTACATTTTTTATTTAAAAAAAATTAATAATAATAAAATTTATTTTATGTCAAAGTTGGTTAATCAGGCAATGAAAATCGTCATCATGAGGCTGGATTTTTATAAGACTATTATTTTTTAAAGTTACATAATTTTCTATAGTTTGAATTCAGAAAAGAGCCATTGGAAATCAGAAATTCTACTTGAAATTCGTAAAAAGAGCAATTGAAAATCAGAATTTCTGTTTGAAATTCGAAAAAAAAATTAATTGAAATTAAGAAATTCAAATTGAAATTCAGAAAAGTCCAATTCAAAATCAGAAATTTTACTTGAAATTCAAAAAAGACCAATTCAAAATCAGAAATTCTGCTTGAAATTCGGAAAAGAACAAAGAACAATTAAAATTCAGAATTTTAAATTGAAATTCAGAATTTTTACTTGATATTCAGAAAAGGTCAATTGCAAATCAAAAATTTGAATTAAAATTTAGAAAATATCAATTGAAAATCACAAATTCTCTTTGAAATTCAGAAAAGATCAATTGATATTCGGAATTTTTAGTTGAAAGCCAGAATTTCTAATTGAATTTTAGAAAGGACACATTGAAAATCAGATATTAAAATAGAAAATTCAGAATCCACCGATTGAAATTTGGATATTCTACTTGAAATAAGGAAAATACCAATTGATAATCAGAAATTCTACTTGAAATTCAGAAAAGAACAATTGATATTCAGAATTTCAGTTTGAATATTGGAGTAAACCAATTGAAAATCAAAATTTTTAATTGAAATTCAGAAAACAACAATTGGAAAATCAGAAAGTTTTGATTGAATTTCTGTATTTTACCGAAATTTAATTAGAAATGCTGAATTTCAATTGTTCTTTTCTAAATTTCAAGTAGAATTTCTGATTACCAATTGCTATTACTTACTTACTTACTAACATACTTAGCTGGCACTTCTTTGCAATCCCACTGGATTTTATACCGCACGTAGAAAAATATTATAAGCGCCTCGATCTTCTGCGCTTCTTCTCCAGTTAGTCACACCAAGTTCTGTAAGGTTCTCAGTCTTTCCAACGGAGTCTTAGTCGCCCTCTTCTGCGCCGTCCATCGAGTTCATTTTCGAAGACTTTTCGAGCTGGAGCATTTTCATCCATGCGTACAACATGACCTAGCCAACGAAACCGCTGCACCTTAAAACGTCTGACCACGTCAATGTCGGTGAAAAGCTCGTTCAACTCATGATTCATACGACGCCCATACTTTCCGTTAACGATGATGGGCCCATATATTTTACGGAGAATTTTTTTCTCGAATACAGCCAGAACCGATTCATCCGCTTATGATTCTGAACCGTACATCTAGACAGGTAGAACCAGTATCTGGTATACCTGGATTTTTGTTCGACGAGAGAGGGCTCTGTCATTGAATCGCTTGCTTAGTCCGTGATATCATTTATTGGCAAGCAGGATTCTTTTCCGGATTTTCGACCAATTGCTATTTCCTGATTTTTAAATAGAATTTCAGAGTTTTAATAGGTGTATTCTGAATTTCAATAGGTTTATTCTTAAATTCAAAGAGAAATTCTGATTTTTAATTTAAAATTCTGAATTTCAATTTTGCTACTTTAAATTTCAAGTAGAATTTCATTTGGCTTTTTCTGAATATCAACAAGAAAATCTGATTTCTATTTTTCGTTTTTGAATTTCAAATAAAAATTTTTTTTATTTAAAATATTATTTAAAATTCTGAATTTCAATTGTTGTTTTCTGAATTTCAAGTAGAATATCTGATTATCAATTAATATGTTTTGAATTACAAGTTGAATTTCTGAATTTCATTTGGTCTTTTCTGAAGTTCAAGTAAAAATTCTGAAAATCATTGTTCGTTTCTGAATATCAAAATTCTTTAAAATTCTGATTATCAATTGATATTTTTATAAAAGGTGTAGTAATATTAGTGTTTGCAGCACGAATCCGATGCTCAAGGGCTTAGTATTTCCACATAACCAAAAAATTGTGTATTTTTTTAAAATAAAGAATACAATTTTTTTCTGTTTTGATATTATTTTTTATTTTATTTTTTTGATATTATCAAATTGAATAAAATTCGGGTGCAGAAATGTACTTCGCTGAAATTCTTCAGTGAGTTTCAAATCCAATGCATAAAAGATATCATGGATATAATGGAATTTAAGTTCAATATTATCTCTATTAATTAAATCTTGTCTGATTAACCATTTTAATAAACAGTTGTTGCCAGAGAGCAACATAACATTAATACAAACAGACAGAAAGATAAAATGAGAGAGAGAACGTGATTAATACTTACACATGTTTGCATTATATGAAATTTATTACAGGGTTTGCTTAGTTAAAATTTATGTAGGCTTTTTTTAAATTCAATCTTATATATAACAAATACACAACAGATCAATAAAAATAAGAGAAGTGCTCATGAACGGTAACGGAAAGGGAATTCAAGGATTTCCCAAAACCAAGAAAATATGCAGCGACTGTTGAGTTTCTTGACAAGTTGTGTCGAACTTGGGGTCATAGGTACTGTAATAAGCCCACAATTAACCATTTCGAACATATTTTGTGTGTTTGAGGAGACGATAATGGTTGTGAGCGTAAAGCGTGGACACCTTAAGGGAAATGTTTGAAACGAACTACATACTTAACAAATTCTCTTGTTCGACACAATTCCAGTGAAAACCTCTAACTAATTACCTATATTCCCGTTGTCGTCGTCGACATCGTCGTCGTCTTTATGTCAACATCACTTTGATTCAACATCGTCGTCACATCAATGCTGTATGGGTATTCTGTAACTACCATGAGACGACGTCGACTGGTAATCGATAACATGAAAGAAATGACAACAGCTGATGTAACATTTTTATTGCGTTTCATTAAAAAATATATTTGTGTCCGGATCAGATTCAAGCGAAATTACTCCGACAAAGTCCGATATCTTAAACTTGCCACATAAGAAGTATGTACATACATAAGTGTTAAAACCCTAATTTGTGGTTAACTGTTGGCCGGCCTCCCAACTTTCGAGATCTACTTAAGTATTTATAAAACGGCATTGAATTTCGTGGTCGAAGAAATAGTTACTATAATGGAAAGTGAACTCAGGACATCTGTTTCAGTACCACCTAAGTGTAAGTGCAGCCTGTAGTTGCAAGATTCCGGTCGAAACACTGAATTCATTAGAGAGGTCATTTGTCCACAATGGATACAATTGGAAATGACTGAAGATGAAAAATCGGAAGCTAAACTAAATTTTTGAAATAAAACAGGATTTCCGGAAGTTATTTGATTTGTCAATGGAACCCATATCAAAATTTTCGCTCCAAATAAAGAAGACCTCAGTTGTTACTACAACCGCAAATGATGCTTTGGCTTCTCTTAAAGACAGTGCAAAGGAATTAAGTTTTATCTTCCAAAATTTCTCTCATTGCTCCTTAAAATTAGACGGAACTGTTTCTCTCCGAAATCCTTGTGCCAAACCAGTCCCTATTTGGTACTTGACATTATAAAATTTACAAAAACTAAAATTATCCCTTCAAATTGTTTAAAGTCGTTTCCACCTACTGTGACGACAGATTCAGAGCCGTTTCGATTCAATGTCGTCGTCACATTTCCTTACAGAATATCTACTTTGTGTCAATAGTAATCGAAAGTTATCGAAATCCACTACGAGAATACCAATTTTACAGTATCTTTACAAGACGACATCGTTTTGCGTTGACGACGACAACGGGGAATATTCCAATTGTAACCACAATCTCGATATACTAGATTTCAATTGCAATGAGGTATAAAATGTAAAAGTCGTCAAGTCCGCTATTCTGTCCCAGTTGCAGGCCTGAACCATTTCTCAAAATTACCTGTTGTTTTTGTTGAGAATATCTTGAATCGTTTGACAAGTGAAATTACATAAAGAGATTCATTTGCAAAGAATCTTGTTACATGTCTAGAATTATTTGCATATACAAATTACTATTAGCATATTAATGTTGTTTTGCTAGAAAAAAATAATGCTATATAAAACACTTCAAACACACACACACACAGAAAATATTAACGAATTAAAAATCTCAGTATCCTCCAATGTATTATCCCACATATTAAATACAACTCACTCACACCTGCGCTGCACGCATATCCCAACGAAGAGAAACGATAACGATGAACCAAGTAAATCAACAGTAAAAAGGGACGTACTCAAAAACCCATATAGAAAATTTATCCGAGTAATTCAATTTCGACGTGAAACGCTAGTGGGTGAAACTTGATTATAGCAAAGTATTTGAATATTAAATGAAAGTCGGATAGTTTAAAACCTTTTAAACGATTGAAAATAGATCTTTCGGTCGTAAAAAAGTTTACAGACAACAAATGGAAAGACGATCAATTCAATCTATCTGGGGGTACTGAAAGCGTCTTTCACAGTACTAACTAAGAACTGAGCAAAAAGTCTCTAATTAATTCGAATAAAAATTTTAAAACAAATCACCATTTTTAATAGTTGAGGTGTAAACCTACCGGATTCTAAGGTTTCATATATAAAAACAAATTTTTAAACGCTAACTATTTTCAGCGTTTACTTTTAAAAATTTCAAGGAGTTTCTTATAAAAATTATTGGGAAAATATAGATTTGTACGAAATTGGCTGAATTGCATACGAGGTACCTGTAGTAGCAGCACAACATGTCCGATTTGTATTCGTAAATCTACGTTCAATAAACGTTAACTTTATTCAAAATTTAACTGAGTTCAGAAAAGATATACATGTAAAACTATAAGGCCGATTTCGGTAATTTATATGCGAAATACCAGAAGGGGCTTGGCAAATGTTTCGAATTTCTAAGGATTTGTCTCCTTTTACAAGATAATTAAGCTGAGCAAATTCTCCATAGGATATGTATTAATTTTCCAAAAGTAGATAATTTTAAATGTGAGGTTGGAACTAATATTTCAGTCGAAATTTATCGGAGGCACCGGAAGGGATTTGGAAAATGTTTAAATTTTCTGAATTTCTGGCTACTTTTGTAGATTTCAGTTTGGAAGTTATGGGAAAAAATGTATGCATATTCCCAAAAATAGGTTATTTTGTATGGAGGCGGCCTATATAAGTAGTCCCCGTTTACGTAGCACAAAACTTGGCAGAATTCAGAGATCTTTCAACAAGGATATGTATGTAAATGTATATGAGTGAATTCGCTCATTTGTATAGGAGGTACCCGATGGGCTGTGGCAAATGATTCTGTTTTTTTAAGGTATTGCCTACAACTATATTATAATTAAACTGACCAAATTCATTTTGTATGAAAGACACCAGAAGAGTTGGGGCTATTCTGGCAATTTGCAAATCCGTTACTTCAATATAAAAAATTATAATACTGTTACTGTTTTATAAGGATCAGACAAGGTTTGAAACGAATTTGGTCTTAACATACTTGGGATCCAACTCATCTCCTTCAATGCGTTTACACTTTTTTAATGGATCGGATCAAGGAGTGTGGACCTGCCCATCTGATGGTGCCAAATACCTTGGGCTTATATTGGACAGTAAACTGAATTGCAATCTGGGAGAGGGCGGTCCAAAGACACGGAATACACTATCCCAGAACCTGTTTTCGATACGGGTTTGATAAGGAACATCACGGATGGGTCGTACTATGACGATAATGATACACTTTGGGAAGGATGTCAACCTCATTTTCACGGACGGTTTAAAATTAAGGGAAAGAGCAGGCTGTAGAATCTTTTTGGAGATGTTGAATTTGGCAACTATCGATCAGGCTACCGGATTACTGTAGCATAGTTCAGGGCGAAATAGCGCCCATTAGAATAGCTGTAGAGAAAATTCAGTATCGTGCGATATTGGGCGGCAATATTAATATATGTACTGATAGTAAAGCGACTATCAGATCCCTGGACAACTTGTACACCACTTCGAGAAATGTTTGAGAACGACGGTCATTTCTGGAGAAGATAGCGGACATTCGGTTACCCTCACATGGGTTCTAGAACATTGAGACATAAAGGGCCACCGTGAACTCGAGCGAAGTTTACGGTCACATTGGTGTTGCCCTCATAAGGGGGAAACAGAAACTGATTGCTAAGGAATGATGTGTGAGAGAACCCACTTGCACAGCTACCAAACAAATTTGGCCTACCATGGATATACCGAGGACACGATTTGCTCTGATCCTGTCAAGAGTCCATCTGAATAAAATCATAGCGGTAATAACCGGTCCAGGTCGGTTAAAAATCACGCTAAGAGGTTGAAAATTCCCTATTATGAATTTTTTAGAAGCTGCGATGATGGGGTGAGATCACGAAGCATCTTCTATGTCTATCTTCTATTGTGGTTGGTTTAAGTGGATTTTATATGGGTGCCCGCTTGAAGGGTGAAGATATGGGGTAAAAAAAATTAAAAAATTGTTTGGGGACCACATTAACGGCCCTATTCTAATATTTCGACTACAGAAATTTGTTACCAGAATTTTGTTACAATTTTGTAACCAATTCTTGTTGCGTGTATTCTGACAATTTCGTAACAAGGAAAAATTCACCTCGTGGTGAAATGTAAATTATTGACAATTCGCAGATGATTATTTTTAATTAAAAAACAACAAATTAATACACATTACAGAGAAAAGAAAAATGTTTTTTCATTTTAAATATTTATACAAATTACAATGAAATTAAGGGGCCAAGTTCCCAAGTTAAGTAGACAGTCGAAAATATTGGACAATAAATTTGTAATGGAGAATTGGTCACTGCTGTCCCGCAGGTTTCTGGGCAGTCGTTCTCTTTCCACGCCTTTTGCTACTACATTTCCATAGCACAAAGGGCTAAAAGTGTTTTTTTTTTATCCACAACTTTAAAAATTTAAATTTTGTTTGTTACGACTCAAAATATTATTTAAAACAGCTGTAACTAGCTTGTTACCTCCTTTTTGGTGGGTAACAATTTTTGTAACTAATGTCACGGTAACCAAAGTAATTTATTGTAACCGTGGTGCTGCTGTAACCACGTCAGAATAGACCAGTAAGGGGCACCTTTAGGGAAGTTAAGAACAAATTTCACAACAATTTGATTTTTTATGATAGCTTCCTTAAGGGGAGAAGATGGGGGGTAGGTATGTTCGTGAAAAATGTTAGGGGGCATTATTAGTGGAGGTCGGTCGTACATTTACCGATCATACTGATTTACAAAAAAAAAATAAAAATAAAAAAATTGTATGGGGCCACTTAAGGGACAAAAACTGTTAGGATTACATAAATATTGGGGGCGCCTTTTGGGCAGTTAGGAGCAAATTTAATAATAAAAAATTTATGATAGCTTCCTTAGGGGGAAAAGAAGAGGGTTGGGTCATATATTTTAGCACTCTAGTGGTGACTCCACGGCTGTTGCGGGGCTTGTTGTGGATTTTTTCACCTTCCCTGCCACCTTTGACCACGACGCGCTGCCATTTGACCCCATCAATCCTACCCCATTATTTGGCTCAGTAATTATACTTCCCAACTACACAAAATTATTGGGTGAGCCGTATCGAAATCGAAAACTCGTGCACTATACCAACTCAATTTTATATTAAAGTTTGAAATCTTTAAATCTCGTTAAAAACCGAGGGCTAGATTTTGGTTTTAGGCCCATAGTTTCTTGGGCAAATTTTCTTAGAATTCAGCATAGATTAAGATTTTGATAAGCGTTTGGTGAGTTTTTTTTACTCCACACAAATTGAGCCACTCTATTGTACATAGAAATATTGAAGGCATGCAGTTGTACGACTGGGCGTGGCCCCAGCCATAGGACACTATATTAGAAAACGTAACATCTAGAGGACTTACACAATCCTTATATATAAGTATATATAAGTATATTCTAAGTAAAAATGTGCGGAATCTATCAATATGTGTGGCCCCGCCCATACCGAACAGTTTGAAACAACAAAATGCGTGATCTGGCCAAAATTAGGATTAGGTACGCAGGCCCCGCCCATAGCACTAATTATTAAAACACTATACTGGGAGGACTATAGCTCCAATTGTATAGTGCTGAAAGCTTGATCGGATCAAGAGGTTAGACCTTGCCCATTAGGCACTATTAACAATAATTCAATATTAAGCTTAATATGAAAGTGAGCGCTTAACAAGATTATTTGAGATTGGACGAGATCGGACTGCAACGTGTAGAACCTCCTATATATAATAAATGTTCCAAATCAGATGTCAGAAGAAGAAGATTTCCTTTGTCACTAATGTGCGCAATATGCCGAACAATCGGATAGATCCGAATAGAATACGTGGCACCTTTCAAAATAATGGACCAATCATTATTAAATTGTTACAATACAAAACGTTGGAATATTTCTAAAAATAAGTTAGTGAATTTAAAAAGCCATAAAACGTGATCAGTAGTGTAAACATTTCTTTAAATTTATAAAAAAAAACTAGTGTGGCTATGCAATTGTCTAACTCCCACTTGCGGAATGGTAAACAATTGCCTAACGTTTTCCAAGCGTTTCAAGTCGAATATTAGATTATAGGATAATTACAACAAAACAACATATTTTCGATTCTTCTTTAAGCGAAAGACAAAACAAAATCCAGTACAATTTATAGAATAAAAACTATTACAACTATAACAACAAACCCAAAAATATAATCAAAATATATAAATAATATACATATATATTTGTAACAAGAGTAATTTGAAATTGTAATCATAATCATTCAAAGCACTTTCCCAAAGAAAAAACATATATACCTACATACATACATAGCTAAACCTTACAGAGTAGTCAAACTGATCGAAATCTTCTAAAAAAAAACAAAAACAACAACGATATAAATGTGAAACTTAAAACCGAGAAATTAAGTCTCAATTTAAAAGAAAACAATTAAATGTGATTTGTTACCGTAAAATATAGTCAATGAAAAAATTGGGAATGAAATACCAAAACTTTTTAATTAAACAAGAAAAAAATACGAACAGATAAAAAATAAATTTTACCACGAAAACAAACAAATGAAAAACACACAATTTTTTAACAATCTGTGACAAGAAGAATTCGAAGAAAATGTCAGGACACATTCTTTGCCGAAATACTAAACTAAATATTTGTTTTTAATTTTCTCACTGCCGACATAATGCCGAAAACTGAAAAAGTGTAAAAAAAAACTTGACTCAAAACTAAAATTAGGGAATTACGGTTTAATAAAACCTCAAGCAACTCAAATGTAAAACTTAGGGGCGGGTATACTCAAATGAACTGACGATCGCAAGCGGATTAGAGTTATTGTAAGTGCTGCCAAAATATCTAACACATAATAAGAGATATTACTACGGTGATGATGATATTGATAATATATATAATTGTTTTGCTCTATTCAGCTAGCGATCGTGTGTAGCCTGTTACCCTCTACCCTAAAATTTCGAGGTATACTTAAAACAACAAACAACACAATTTTTGTACTAGTCCAAATTAATTACAATAAATTACCGCGTTTTCCTCTTACTATCTATAAATACATATATACAATTACAACAATGTGTATTTTACCCTTCTCCCTCGCTCCCCCAGAATAACCAAAAATTTATAAATTTTCATAAATATAAAGTCCAATTTTTCCATAGTCGTATATTATAGCATAAAGAGCTAACAAAAAAAAAACAGCAACAACAAAAACAATATTTTTACACAAATGGTCTTATATTTCTTTGTTTGAAATCTAACAACTATTATTACTAACATATATGCTGAATACTTAATGATTGAGACAACAGCAACAAAATTTAAATTTTGACAAATGTTTTTTATTCAAAATCTAAAACACAAGAATAAAATAACATAAATCATGTTTTAAATAAGATTTATGTATGAACAGAATTATGTAAATGTATTTGAGAGTTATGTGAATTAAACAACAACAACAAAAGTATAATTTGTATGCAAATAAAGGTACATATATATTCTAATAAAATAAAATTAATTAACTTGTTGTTTTGTATCGAAAATGATAATACACATCAGGTGAGTATATGAGACACACAGTGGGTGTGATAAATTACCTGAATTTTGAACTCATAATCTCATACAATCTGTTTTCTTATGACGAACTCTTATGACGAAGTTTAACTGCATTTATCTTCTAAACTAAGCGTCTAAAGGCAAAAAAAAAGCCTAATATGTGATCAGTATGAAAAGTATAGAAATCCGACATAATTTAATTGGGACGTCGCTAAGATAAAGAAATTTCCCCAACGGAGTTCTTATGACAAATTGTAGTTTCGTTTACCTCCTTAACAAAGTCTAAACTCAAAAAGGAGCTTAATTTGTGATCGCTTTAAAATGCAGAGAAATACTTCATAATATTATTGGTATATCTCTGAAATGAAGGTGCAAATTACTGGAGTTCTTATGACATACTTAAGATGCGTTTATCTCCTAAACTAAGCTTCTATATTAAAAAGGAGCTTAATTGGTGATCACTGTAAAAAGCAGAGGAATCCTTCATAATTTGGATTAGTATGACATTAACCCATATCAACCACCCTGTCTATGGAATGAGGATTATACCACTGTGGCCTTCGATAGCTCAGCGGAAGCGACGTAGACTAGCAATCCGAAGGTGTCGGGTTCGATTCCCGGTCGGGGCACTGACAAAATCAACATCGATGAAAAATTTCTTTTCAAATACTTTCGAGTTCTCCAGCCAACAAAACTCATCCTAGTTGCTTCCACCACAAAAATCTAGATTGCGCAAGGACCAAGGAAAAAATAAAAATGATTTATCAACATCGCAAATAAATCAACAAAACCAGCTGGCGCCATCTTTGGTGGAATTTTGCGGTTAAAACTCACAACAACAACACCTAACAATTCTTGACACAAACCTTGTTATCTACCAAGGAACATAACAGAGTTGCCAATAATGATCGTATGATAATCGTATTGGCTCGCTCTTTTCGGCTCTCGGCTGGCGAGCCAGGAGCCTTAAAACTACGAAAGAGCTCTTGGTTTGCGAGCTAGGAGCCACAAATTTCAAACGAGCTCTCGGCTCGCGAGCCACGAGGCACGAGCCCAAATAAAGTGCTGGCTCGCGAGCTAAGAGCCACAAAATTTTAAATGGTCTCTCGGCTCGCGATCTATGAGCCACAAAATTTCAAATGAGCTCTTGGCTCGCGAGACAGGAGCCCAAATAAAGAGCTGGGTCGCGAGCCAAGAGCTACAAAATTTCAAATGAGCTCTCGGCTCGCGAGCCAAGAGCCCAAATAAAGAGCTGGCTCGCGAGCTAAGAGACCAAAAAGAGCTGGCTCGCGAGCCAGGAGCCAAGAGCTCAAAAAAGAGCCAGCTCGAGAGCCCATTTGAAATTTTGTGGCTCTTGGCTCGCGAGCTAAGTACCAAAGTTATGTACCAAAAAGTAATTTTTTCATAAGTACTTTGGTACAAAAAAAGTGTTTTTGGGCCAATAAAAGTACTTTGTGCCGAAAAGTACATTAAAAGTACTTTTTGGTACAAAAGTGTACTCTGGTACAAAAAAAGTACTTTGTGTCAAAAAGTACGTTAAAAGTACTTTTGGTACAAAAAAGTACTCTGGTACAAAAAAGTACTTCGTGCTGAAAAGTACATTAAGAGTACTTTTGCTACAAAAAGTCCCTGGTACAAAAAAACGTACTTTGTGCCGAAAAGTACATTAAGAGTACTTATGGTACAAAAAAAAAGTTCTTTGTGCCGAAAAGTACATTAAAAGTACTTTTGGTACAAAAAAGTACTCTGATACAAAAAAAAGTACTTTGTGCTGAAAAGTACATTAAAAGCACTTTTTGGTACACAAAAAAAGTACTTTGTGCCGAAAAGTACATTAAAAGTACTTTGGTACAAAAAACAGTACTTTGTGTCGAAAAGTACATTAAGAGTACTTTTGGTACAAAAAAGTCCCTGCTCTTGGCTCGCGAGCCGGCTCATTTGAAATGTGGATCATGGCTCGCGAGCTGAGAGCTCATTTAAAATTTTGTAGCTCTTGCCCCGCGAGCCAGCTCAATTTTCAGGAAAAGAGCGGCCAATACGAACACTGGATTATATTCCCGATCGAGTGCCGATAAATTGAAAATCGGTATAAAGAATTATCACCCCAGCTACTTCCACCAGCTGTTACAAACACCACATAATTTAGTTATCGGGATATCTCTGAGATGGTGGTCATTAAAGTTACTATGACAAACTTAAAATGCGCTTATCTCCTAAAGTAAGCATAATTGTGATCACTTTGAAAAATTGGGAAATTTTTAAAAATTTGGTTTGGATATCTTTTAAATAAGATGTGCAATCATCGACCAAACTTTAAATGCTTTCTTCATCGAAACTAAGCTTATGATTGCAAAAATTAGCTTAATGTATTAAATTAAATTGAGTAGAAGTTTGTAATCATATAAGGCCATAATGGCTCGGTTAATGTATCAATGTAATAAAATAAAATAAAATAAAATAAAATAAAAATAATTTGGGACCAGTACCAAAAAGCTAGTAATCTCGTATATCCTTTCCGACTTAGTTATTATTAAGCTAGAAGAAAATGTTGTCTAGAAAAGTCAACCACAATATTAATTAAATTATGTTATATTTGACGCCCTACGCTCCAATGGGAGTTTGAGGAACACGTTTATATATATATATATATTTAAACAAGAGATATATTGTCGCTACGCCGCCCAAACAGTCATTTGTTTTTCGCAAGAGATTTAAGGGCAGATGGACGACCGCAAGAGCTTTAAAAAATGCAATAAACATATTTATATGCAAAACAGCCCATTCATCTCCAAAGTTAACTTACAGTTCGGAGTGAAATGAGCCCTGGACGAAATGAGCCCTTAAAATATCAGCATCACAGTAAAAACGAAATCAAAGAGCACCAAATCAAATGTTCACTTTTGTTTTGTGTAAAGGAATGTTTGGAAACAGTTTTATATATTTTATATATTATTTGCACAATATTTAAGTATTTGCTTGCTTCATTTTTACATAATTACAATACAATATGCTAACAATATGTATACAATTTTGTGTCTATTATAGATACTCAATAGATAGTTTATGATGTTTGAATTTAAATTAATATATTTAGGTAGATTGTAAAGGAGTAATTTACCGCCAACGAAGAAGATTGCAAAAAACAAACGATCAAGTTGCACTGCTAAGAGTACAGCTAACACAAAATAACAACAAAAGAATACTTATTCAAATAAAATGTGTGTGTGAACAAAATGGGGGGAAGGTTTTAAACCAATAATATGGAGTTCGATGCAGCATCTCTATATTTCTCCTTTCTCTCCCTCTCGAGCTCCCTCCTTATAAATTTGTATATGCACAATGACACGAACACACTCTATACTCGTCCCTAATACATTTAGAAGATGGGGATGTAATTGTCAATTTTCGCGCGATGCTTTTGTGCAACACATTCGGCAATCCAGACAATATTACGGCATTCTTGTTCCTTCAATTTCAAGTAGGCATAGAAGACACCAAAGTGGAATTGTTGCAAGAAGGCGTAAACGTTTAATTTCACTTCGTGTTCAAAGAATTTATCTTCTAATGTTTTGTCACCGGGATTGGTGCCAGAACCATCGAATAGGGCAGCATATTCAGCATAGTATTCGGCAACAGTTTTTACTTGCTCGTAGTCATCGGCACGAGCCAAGGCAGCCAAACCATCAGGATTCATTTTGCCGCAGCGGGGATACAATTTAGCGCGGTCGTCCTTGGACAACTCAGTGCCGAATGAGTTGATGGTTATGATGATAGCGCGACGATCAGCTTCGAACTAAAAAGAAAAGAAAAAAAAATGATATAGATTTTTTTATATTTAAACATTATTAGATTGTGATATGCGGTAAAAAGTCCAACAGCTGCACAAAGAATTACAAAATTTTCAACTATTTCCCAACCAATGTTAGATATGTAACGATATAAAGAAAAAATTCCTATCTGCATAAAAATAAGTCTAAAGAATATTTGAAATTGTTTCACAAAATTAAAAAAAAACAACCTGATTTTAACCTGATAAAATTTTGTTGCCTGATCTAAACATTTTGAAAAATCATTTCAGAAAATCGGTGAAAAATGGAATAGATGTAAATGTGGATGGTTTTTTGTTCAATAAATAGTTTGAAAATAAGATACAAATCGTGAGAAGTATTCAAAGGAATCAACAGTCTAAAATTGTAGTGGATACTATTCCTGACATATCCAAAATTGGTCAGAAAATGTGAATGTTTGGCCTAAAAGATGATTGATTTCATAAATAGTTAAACGAATGTATTCAGCGGCTATGTACTTGTTACTGATTGAACTATCCAATTGAACTCCATAAAATTGGTCAAATATGAACCAAAGTATGAATTGTTTCATTCTTTCACAAAAATAATTTGAAATTGCATTCTGTGCCCAAGCTAATAAAGAATTACTAATTCTAATACTACGAAAGACTAGATAATTAGCTTAATGTATTAAATTAATTAAATTATTACTAGATAAGTTTTGGCTTCCAAAACGACTATTTGTAAGACTGCCTTCCAAAAAAATGTGAAACTGACTGCAGACTATTTTCTCACAAGTTTACTAAAGATTCCAGTAAAACACCTAGATATAAAATTATATAAAATAAATTAGATCGATAAGATCTATAGCTAGTTTCTTTCATTTGCAGTTATCGCAGACTATTTAAGGACGGAAAATGCCAACAGCGATCCTACCGTCTATCAGATAACATCATTGTGTTTTGTTCTTTTCCATTGCTCTAATCGAAATTTTTAACCATTTTCAACAACTCCTCCTTTACTAACATTGTTAATCTTTGTCTAAACATAAACAAAACGCAGCAGGCAAACATATCATTTTCATAAAACATATACGTACCGCCAAAATTTCACACATAACATCAGCCGTGGAGCCACCCATTTTCTGACAGAAATCGTAGAAAGCCTCCAAGTATGCTTTGTACAAAGTGTTACGAATGATTTCAATGTTCATTTCATCCAAATCTTGCTCCGAAATGCAGTCCACAAAGAAGGGAGCCAATGGGGTGTCTACCAACACGGCATTGTACAATTCAGCTGGTGTGGCGGCAACGTGAATAGCCTCCATTTGTTCGAAACTACCCAAGGGATGACACTTGGGAATCAATTCTGAAATGGGGCGTTGATGCAGAGTACCAGTGATCAACAGGATAATGTTGTCAATCATATAACCATAGGTGATAAAGTCAAGGAAACTGGCCAAGGGCTCGACGGCATGATTACGCATATGTTGGAATTCAATGACCAACTTTTCGCGAAGTTTGTCATCGATTACGGACACCGACAAGGGAGAAGGTTCGTTGGCCAAGAAACTGCCGTAGTCAGTGCCTTGCAAATGCAACTTCAAATCTAGGGTGGGCGAGAAAATAAAAACAAATAATTAATTACTGATAAACACTGATTCCGTACTCGAACAAATCACAAGACATCCAATGATTTCCTCAAGTGTATTCCATCATGCTTTCCCCCCTTTGTTTGTTACTATTTTGATATGTCCATCTCATTCGCACAACTGCAAATGCTGCCCATCATTCACACAAATTCTCACACACAATGGCCCCCTATGTACACACACTTATGCATATGTCACATGACTTGCCCTTGTAATAATCATATTTTTCCCAACATATTCTTGCCCAGATTCTGGCGAAAAATACCCAAATCTCTGTTCTTGACCATAATGCTCACCTTCCAAAGTTTCGCATTGGACCAAATTCAAGTAGTCCGATTGCTTGAGGATGCCACACTTGAAGCCACGGCACAAACCTTCCAGGTAACCACCATCAATGTTGAACATGAAACCAGAGCCAGTCATTTTTCTTGTTTTGTTGCGTCTTTATTTACCACAAAATATGAAACGAATAGTATCTAAAACAATTTAGTTAATTGTTTTATTCTGATTTGTCGACGCTTGGTGGTCTTTTAGAAGTTTTGGTTTTTTCTTTAGGGAAATAAAAGGATTTTTCACCAAAACTGCAAGCGACTGGGGGAAAAATACTTTTTCTCTATTTCTTTTCTTTATCGACCTGTCATATGACTGATATCAAAATCGAGTGGCAATTCACAATAACAAATAAAAAAGTAATGCCAATATTGCCAAATTTGCAGAGTTGCTATGTTATGTTTTAGCATACTCTATATGTACTTATGTAGGTGACGCTAGTTTGCATATCGATGAAGTTATAGTGGGTTTTAAAATAATGCATTGATTGAAGAAATTTTATAAGTAAATAACATGAATTCGGACGGAGTTATAAATAAAAGTTATTATCTTTTATATGCCGCACAGATAAGAATATTTTAGTTTCGATCGCCCTATTCTGCGGAAATTAAATGCAGAAAATGAGGTCCAAAACGTTCTAAAAAGCCAAAATCAAGGTCAACGACGGGCCGGGGCACCTTAAATGTATACAAAATAAAATGTAAAGCAAAAAATTCGAACTTTAATCGTCAAACAGAACAATTCATAGAAGAAATTGTAAATAAATACAATTAAAAAATGAAAAAAAAATTTGATAAATTTAAAAAAAAATATATATATAAAATAGTTATTTTTCTGCAAACAAAAATGGATAAAGTAAAATATTTTATATTGTTAAAAAAATAACCAAAATAAATTTTGTGGAATTGAAAATGACAGCGTTAGCTCTTTTTGAAATGCATGTAGGTACACTAATACCCCGATTTGCGTCGACAAAACGGAACGCATTGCGAAACAACGCAAATCGAATGATTTTTTTTTTAATTTTCCTTAATTCGTTCCAGAGGAATATTTTTAGAAAACATATGTATATTTTTTTAACATTTACTGAAACAAATCGGTAACGTAAAGAAAACAAAATGATACTCTACGACTAAAATTTTTAAAACGGGGAATCCCGTTGTTCTTTATTTGACCAAAAATAAATAAAATGGGAATCCCATTTGTATGCTCAAATGATAAAACGAAGCATTAAAGACGCAATTCGAAGCCAAAATTTAATTTGCGACGCAAAACCAAACATTAGCGACGCAATTCTGGGCCACTCAATTTTATACGTCGCAAATCGGATCAGCGCTAATCGGGGTATTAATGTATATAGAAAAGGAGGATAATCAGTATTTTTGTAAATCACGCATTATTTATTTATTTGTAATTTTAAATGCGTTAATACACGTTCCAATTAAATGAGGAAACTTATTCCCTGTTAATTCCGAATCTCGTTTTATTTCTTTTGATTCTTTATGTAAGCCGGATCAAATTCAAATTTCCATCCCGAATTGT
Organism: Muscina levida; assembly: GCA_964034835.1. NCBI lineage: Eukaryota > Metazoa > Arthropoda > Insecta > Diptera > Muscidae > Muscina > Muscina levida. The sequence continues at coordinate 36,365,035 of OZ035882.1, read as the reverse complement.
ACATTAAAAGGAACATAAATTGGTTCATCTGGCCCAGAACAGCGTGTTTTTTTTGTTTTTTGCATATGTGGGAATCACATATTTCCTACGTTTAGTCTGGTAATTTGCCAATTTGCCCAGAAAATTAACCATAGCAAATATAAATTACAAGTGCAATCTGAGTTAAGGCTGATTTACACGCAATCCACCCATATCCTCTATCAACTGTCAAATCAGTACATTTTGATTTCCTATCCAGCTTCCTATAATTGAATATTACTTTGCTATAATTTTGTAGTGTTTGTCTTTGCTTCCTCCATCATGTTTTCTAATAAGGCTATCTCGCTCATGTTGTTGAGAGGATATGAGTAGATATGGGTAGATAGCGTGTAAACCGTACATTACGTTGGCTAATATTTTGTTGTTGAATTGTTTTGTGACACTTCCCATACTGAATATTTTTCAGTGGCAAAATGGCTTTAATGGATCTTTACATCAATACATCCCTTGGATGACATTGTTTGATTAACTCACGTCATATAATATAATTCTTTAGAGAAATTAACCTTTAAATATCAGGTTATTATAAAGATTTTGTTATATGTGATATCAACGTTCCTCATACTTAACACTTATAAATTATTGCTTAATCGCCAAAAGCTACTCTTGGCAACTCTGCGACATTACTCATTCAACTTTGGCAGCATCTTTTGCCATCAGCTGTCTACAAACCTACAGTTGTCCTATTCGCTCTTCTCATCTCTTCCAATGAGAGAGAATGAAATAAACATCTGTGATGGTTGCAACAAAAAAAGATTGCAAATTTCTTTTCTTTTTTATACAACAACTTCTTCCAACGAGCTACGAAAAGGAGAACGTAATTTTTCTCATCGTGTGTGAAATTAAATTAACAATTTCGATAGGTCTTTATAAAAGAAATTGCCACAAATTTGTGCAACCGGAGCTTTGTGATAGAAGCTTAACAAATTCACAAAAATATTACATGTTTGTGTGAAAAAATCAAACAGAAAGTCATTGTGTTTTAACAGAGGTTTCGAAAAAGGCAAAAACGAATAAAAAAACACAAAGAGAAGAAAAACGAAAACTCCCAATTGGACTTGAAAAAACGGAAAGAGGCAGCTAAAGCAGTAACAACACTCATACGAATAAGCCAGTAATAGCTGTAATAAAAGCAAAAACCACGACTGAAATTATCGTAGCGGCTAAAAATAAAACATTTCTACTGTTTTTCGTCTGCTGCCCCACAAAAACAAAAAGAAAACAAAATATCTGCCTTTGTCGCTAACAGATTGTAGAAAACCGAAGAGGAAAAATAGTATTAGAATTTGCATAAATTGTTATTGCTGCTGCTGTTGGCCAAGAAAGAGAGCAACAAAGCAACCACACTTCTAGATAGTGCAAAAGGAGTGTGTGTTAACAATTTGGAATAACTTGGTGAAAAAGTGATCTCAATCCCTTGGTTGGTAGTTTTGTGTGTGTAAAAGAACTTGCCCCCAAACCGTATTCGGTACTCAGCCTTCTCTTGCATCCCGTGGGCGCACTTACCAGCCATCATCATCATCACGGTCTGCGATAGCTGTTGAAGATGGCGTTGGACATGGGTATACAAGTGAATGGCAGCAATGCGCTGACATCATCCTTTACTTCTAAGAAAAAGGATGCTGCCAACAATGCTGAAAAAGAAAATCTGTGGTAAGTATATTATTACCCGCAGAAGTTGTGGTTAATGAGAAAATAAAGCCCTATGACATTAAGAGACATTTCGGAGGACATGGTCGGCACAAAAATACACATTACATTACTCATCGTTGTTAAGCTTAGGGGAGGAGATAAATACCTGTTTCAGTTTTCATATTCGCCTGTTTGTTTTGTTGTTGTTGCTGGGCTCTGCGCCACCTTAAACTTGCACTTTGCACCAGGGATGAGAAATTCGGTAATGTCGCAAGTAGTACTTTTACGAGTTTACTGAAAACAGCTGACTGTGCACAGTATTCGGAGAAAAATGCATTTTTTATCTCGAAAAAGTTATGTTTTCAGGGTAAGAAATGATCTAAAGTTGCCAGGGAGTATGGTACTTAAAAAAAAGTTGCCCTCCGACTACAAGTAAAAGACTGTCAATATTGGTGGTTGTAAAGCCATATGAACTTTGTAGCTCAGTGGAAGTGACGTTGAGCAACTAGTCGATTTTAGGACAGAGCAACAATTAAAGTAGACAATAAAGTACATATCATTGGGAGGATCACCGATTTGAAAAAATATACCTTTATTTTTGGCTTGATCATTGAATCCTTAATTGGGTTTATTTATTCACTCTTAAATCTATAAATATTAGACCGACTCACCAAATAAAGTATCTTCGGTCCAACCCCCCAAAATGTACCTTTGCTTGTTTTATGATGAACCCCTAAAAATTTCGTGGCTAGGATTAAGACCCTAATGAGCTGGATTGTTTTTAAAAATGGACTTTTTTTTTAAGTTTTTCAAAGATTTTTGATATTTAGTTAAAGATTATATGCGCAATATTAGTATCATAGGTAATAGTTTTAAAAGACGCATCCAATGGTATGAAAAACTTGAATGTCCTTAGCAAGTCCTTTTTTCAGGAAAATGCTGCAAAAATATGGATTTTTAAGTTTTTAGTAGCGACATTTTACTGAATTAAATGTCAGATTGACATATGTTTATCCTTATTCGATTCAAGTAAACACGTGTTTCAGCCTTTTCCTAACATCATTATTTTAGTGTATACTGTACATCTTTAATACAGGCTTCTGATCTCCACGGCAAGACCTAAATCGTCAACTAAATAATTCTTAAAGTAAATACAATTAGTTTTCTTGTGACATGGTGTAATTAAGAAAAAATATGCCTTGCCTAAAAATGAGTTTCGTTTCTCGCGAATTAAATAGCATTTAGTTCAGAAAAATTTCGCTACTAAAAACTTAAAAATCCGTATTTTTTTGCAGAATATCGCTGAAAAAAGACTTGTCAGGACATTTGTGGCCATGTTTTTCATACCGTTGGATGCGTCTTTAAAAACTCTTTCCTATGATACCAATTTTGCACATATTATAAATATGTGTGATAAATATCAAAAATCTCTGAAAAACTCAAAAAAATACTTTTTTTTTAAACGGTCCAGCTCACTGGATCTTAATCCTAGGCACGAAATTTTTTGGGATTCATCATAAAACAAACCAAGGTACATTTTGGGTGGTGGACCGAAGATACTTTTTTTGGCCCCATACAAAATGAGTCGCTCTAATAAATATAAATATAATAAATAAAAAATTAATCCTGGTTTCTTACTCCCAAATGCAGATAGTCTAATTTCCAAAGCAAATGGTAATTAGAAAGACTTTGTTACATCCTTGGAAAATTTTATGAGACAAAGTTGCTACGTGATTCCTTTTCTACAAGAATGGATCTGAGACCTCAGAATTCTTGCAGGGGCACGTTTTCGGCAAGTTCTTTTTAATTTCGTCTAAAATTAAAAGAATTTGGGAAACAACCAGACAATCAGGCTTTATTTAGACTCATTTATTTCCAGACAATGACATTTATGAGTTTTAAAAAAAAATTAAATTAGTTATAAAGTCACAAAACAAAATATACAAAAAGAAGCACACAATAATAAAAAATCGTATCCTTCTTCTCTTCGCTCGGCTCGTGAATAGTATAATATATGCCAAAATGTATACTGTAAAATACACAGTAATAGTATTACAACTATGCTAAAGCGGCCACACATATACACATATTCATATAATATTTGTTATTTTCCATCCATAATCCATAATGTTATGTTTCTATAAAACTTTCTATTACGAACTCGGTTTAAATAGAAATGGTGTTTCTTCGATCAAAGGTATATAATTTTTAACTTTGTAAAATGGGAATATGCTCGATACTGCTCGGGAGTATACTTCCGTAACCGAAGTGGCGAATGAGAACCAATATATTTTTATAGAATGTTATTATAAGATTAAGATTGATTATCTTTCGAATTGGTAATTTTTAATTTTCGAAAAAAACAATAAAATCATTGTTAGAGAAGGGCAATTTGTTCCTCGGCCAAGTGGTTATCACAATCTTCATCTACGATGAATTTTAAGAAAATTTGCTAAAAAAAACCATGGGGGTAAAATCAAATCGGGCCCCCGGTTTTTAACGAGACACATTTCTTATTTGAAATCTTTAAATATACTCGTTAATAACCGAGGGCTCGATTTTAGTTGTGAACATTTTCCTAAAATTTATCCTAGATTAAGATTTTAATAACCGCATGGTCGAGACATGAATTGACCCTCTCTAACAGTGATTTTTATCGTATTTTCGTATAATAACTAATTCGAAAGATGATCAATCTTAATTGAAATGTTGGTAAATGCATAAAATAAACTAATAAAATTAAAAAAAAATTGACCCACTCTAATGACTATACTTAAACATTTTCATATTTTAAAACAAATTTAATTCACTTGCCTGATTTGACTGTCACAGTTATTAATCTTAGAACTCGTAATCTCTCCTCATTTTTATATAAATATAAATAAATATAATAATATTAGTATAAATAAATTAAATATTAAATATTTTTCCTGCCTTTCCTTTTTGAGCTCGATTTCTGATTTTGACTACTAACTCTATCAATATCTTTAAAATTTTACCTGAAGAACACAGAATCTTAACCCTAAATCAGTATCGATGTTTCTCTAATACCAATTTATTTTAATCATTATAAAATAATGGTTTTGCAACGGTAACCCCAAAAAATGTACAACAGTAGACTCGTTATCATCACTGCTTTAAGCATTCATCTTTTCTTTTATTATTATTACAATTACGTTGTAAGTGAGAGGACGGCGATTTTGCGTGGGTGTAGTTTTTTTTTCTTATTCTCTGCAATCGTGTAAACTGTTGGGATATAACAGCTTCTTTGTTATTGCAATCTCTCGGCCTTACTAGAAATTCTAACCCCATTCTTTTACCAAACTTCATATTTTTCATACTGCCACAACTTTGGTGGTTTTGTACACCTTTCTTTTAATGCGAACTTCGTTAATTTTCCTATCATTTCTACCAAAAATCATTATGTTGTTTTTTTTTTCGTTTTTAGAGTGCCTTCACATATTTCTTGCATTGTTTTTGTTGATTGTGTGTTCGTTCATCCATTTGGAATGGATCATTGTGGTGTCTTTTGTTAGAGCTAGAAGGGGAGATGAAGGGTGTTAAGTTACGACTATGTGTCATCATCAACAACAACATCATCATCAACGTTGTAGGAGCTGACGTTTATAATTTTTCGTTTGCGTTTTTATCTCTCTTCATGCCTCACGCTCGCTCACTCTCTCGGTTTCTGATATTTGTTTTATTTATTTTGGTAGCTTGTTTTTTCATGTTTTTTTTGGCCATGGGAATAATTTTACACTAATTTTTTTTTTTTATTTATTTATTTTGCGCGAATTTTCTTTTTGTTACAATTTTTCTGGTAGAGTAAGTTTTTCCTTTTGCGGCACTCAAGAATTTAATGAAATGTATTTAGGTTACGGATTTGGATGGTTGGCAATTTGTTTAGATAGTGATAGCCACTTGAAATTGTATAGGAATCATTTAAAAGATATGTTGATGAATTTTAACAAACATTTTCGTTACGATGTGGCAAACAAATCAGATGAGAGGAGAACACGACCAGATGTTGCTGCCAGAGAACAAAACAAACAAATATAACTTAATGATGTTTCATCACCTCCAAACAGCATTTTACGCACTTGAAAGCCGGTTGTTATATTTTACTTCGACTGAAAGTCTATCTGATGAAGTATTCTCTGTGTCCGCTCAAGTTGTTTAAGTTTTTATTTGGTTAGGCTTAATATTGATTAAAATTACTGGCTAATAAATATATTAGCTTCCCGACAAAATGTTATTTAGTTTTTTATTTGGTTTGGCTAAATATTGCTTAAAATTATTGGCTAATAAATATTTTAGCTTCTCGGCAAAATGTTGTTTACTTTTTATTTTTGTTTCGTTTTATATTGCCATTATTCATAATATTATTTAATATTATAAATATTTTAATATTTTATTTTAAGAAACTGGAGACCTCTATTTTATAACCTAAAACTAAACTTTAGTTACTTATTGACAATTCCACGTAAAACGGCCCTATACAGGAAAAATTAAATTCCATATTTTAAATAAAAATCGTTCATTAATGAAAACAATTATGTATTTTTTTAATTTTTTTATCAATTTGGCTACAGTTTGAAATGAGCATATAACGAACACTCTCATCTCTATCTTTATACGCTAGGACTTAAATTAACGCTTTCTAATATTCCATTTATCTTGATAAGTAAAAACTGTTATCCCCGCAAAGACAAAACTTCTGTTTGATTGGTCATAAGGTTTCGGCTTTGTATGATTTATAATAAAAGTTTTATGAGTAAATATAAATATACGTATTTTGTGTCACAACACGTCTCCCTAAATATGACAAAAGTTTAATAAAATTGTTACTTTACATGATACATCATTAATACTTACGAACAATAATAATGTAAGTGCAATTAATAATAAAGTGAAAATTTATTTAAATATTTGAGTATTAAGTCACAGATAACATTTTGTCACACCCGTCCCTGGGTAAAAAATTAAGACTGCCATATGCCATAACAAACACAATGTTTGGGATTTCTTAAATATGATTGACATGAAATTTTTTTTTCTACTAGCCATGGAAAAGGCCAGTACATACATAAGTGCATTTTATATGAGAGATAGGTGGTAGGTATATTAGAAAAAAAATGTAAGGAGTCATACATTTGACTCCTTTAGAGTCTACTATAGTTAGAACGGTAAGAGCTAATTTTATAAAAATTTGATTTTTGTATGAAAGCCCCCTTAGGGTGTGAAGATGGGGGTATGTTGGGAAAATTTTAGGCTTGAAATATGTTAGGAAAAATGACTGGGGGTCGGTCACTTATTTGAACCCTCTAGGGTCCATTCCGGGGCAGTTGCGGGACTTGTTATGTATTTTTTCCCAATACGAAATGTTTTTAATAACCGGTGCTCGATTTTAGTATTAGACCCATTGTTTCTAGGTAAAATTTTCTAAAATTCATCGTAGATTACGATTATGATAATCGCTTGGCCGATACGATAGTACAGAAAACGAATAAATATATGTCTTATTATTTTCTTATATATTTACCTTTATGCTTGTTATATAATTGAAGTCTATAAAAACTTTACTTTCTTTATATTTTTGGAGTTTATTTTACTAGGTCACACCTGCCGTTAAATGGTGTCACACCCGTTTTTTTTTCTGAAAATTTTTTATACAATCAAAAAAAATATAAACAATTGCCAACATCACAATAATTGTGGACTTTCTACTGAAAATTTTACAGAATTAAACCTGAAAGTGATAATTTCGCAAAAGCTCAAATTCCTAAGGTCACACCAGTCACTGTCTTCTAATGGAAATTCTGAGCAGAAATCAAGTTATTTCAGTGTCTACCTGTTACCATACGTTTTAAAACTTAAAATTTTTGGTAATCATAGCTTGTTTTTAACAATAAATTTATTATTTATGAATTATAACCAAAAATGTGAGTAACAAATTCACACCCGTCCCAATGGAATTGCACATAATCGAAAATGAAACTTTTGTTTCTTATCAAAAACTAAATAATTTATTTTTTCAACATGAAAACTAACTTAGCATATAAGTTGGACCCCAAGTATCTTAAAACCAAATTAGTTTTTTTAACGATTTTAGAACGACTAGGGCATGTCCGTCTGTCCGGATACGACAGATACTCCTATCTCCAACAGTTAACGCTTTACAAGCAGGATAAATAATACATTAGTAATTTCAGAGTTAAACAATATCCACTAGAATTTTGGACATAGGATGAGGATAATTATCGTTCAGTTCACCTGACACATATTTCTGTACGGGATTTTGTAAAACCTCCAATTTTGCTATATAGAATAAGGAGTCCCTACTATTAACGCTGTCATTGACTCAAACAAATGGTACGATTTTTTTCTATTCCTCTTTTTGGTACTTAATTTTTGTATAATCTCAAAATTCTGTTCAGAATCTGAATTTGATATATAGACAGAATTTGAAGTAATCCTATCTACTATACACCTTAAAATTGTCAACCAAAGTTTTGACTGTGCCTCAGAAACCTGACCCTTTCAATAGATTTCATAGTTGGTAACTTTAAGTGTGCTTGAGCGTTTTGTCCCAGTCAACCCATACGCTTTAAAGCCACATCGAGGTTGATATATTGTTAGGTCCATCAAAATTGTTAATAATGTCTATAAAAATAAAGTTGCCAATTACATTAGAGAAGCAGAGAGACCATTCCTTTTAGCCGACTATCGTTTTCATTCTCTAATAGGAAATAATAGCTAATAATATAATAGCTGTATACATTGAAGGAATTGAGAGTCACTAACCTTATCATTGATACAGAAAAAACTTTTATGATTACTTTCTATTCCACTCTCTAGCAAAACTTGTGCATGCTATTATGCACAGAAACATTTCTAATTTAAAGATTTGATAAGACTCCTATGCAATTCAAAATTTGCTTTTTTATGCCAACGCTTGTTACGTAGACCAAAAACAGACGTTTAAAATAATTTGTTGGCCAAATATCAATCACACCCTTTATTAAATGAGCTAAACAATGAATCATTCATTTTGCGGCTTTTGCATGAAACGCGTACATACGTAAATAAAAATGACATAGTGACTACTCTCGCAAAAGATGCCAAGTGGCCAAGTAATGGGGCGACTACAAGTCTTATTAATATTCAATAAACGTATAACCAATGAAAAGTATTCATTCAAATACTACAAAACGTACGAACAAAACGTAAAGAAATGAAGTGGCAGTTGCTACAAACTAGAAACGGAACAAGTTTATATGTGAATGTGTTGTCATTAACCAACGATTATTGATTTTAATAAATTGTGGCTACAACAACAAATACAAATAAGTTGACATCATATGTTTGGGGTGAGCAAGGGTGTTAGCAGCTATAAAATATAGTTATTATAAATAAAACTTCCGGAGGTATCAGGGTTTAAACACGATATGTCATTTAAATAAGTAAATTTTTATTTTAAATTAATTTAATGGTCTGTTTTTAGATACCATCTATGTAAACATCATCTTCATCATTTTCAAAATCACTGTTCTCCAATGAAAATACACCATCACTTGGTTGCTCATAGTTGGATTGAAGACGCTCTAGAAGATCTGTAGAGACAACAGCAAAATCGTCCCACATTTGTTGCTGCATAGTCATTTGTACATTTTTCATAACTTTTTCCTCATCCAGATGTTCAGCCAACAAATCACTTAATTCATCCAAAGTTGCTTCACCACACAAGTCCTCTAAATGTGGTGTATCAATAAACAGATTCCAAAATGCTTGGCATATTATGGTGCTCATAAAGTAATCTTCATGTTGCAGTAGAGAGTCTCTTAATAAATTCAAAAGGGTTTCGGGACCCTTCAGTTGAATCAAGGGCAAACGATTTGCCATATCACCTAAGAGATTGACCAAAATACCTACGGTACAGGCTTTGAGATCATAAATTTGATTAGTGGCCGGATTGTTGAGGATTTGGACTATCAGCTTTAGACCTTTGGCTTTGCAGAAATATTTGCGAGCCTTTTCATTTCGTGTAAGATTACCCAAGACACGAGCAGCTTCAATTTGTGTCAAGTCTTCTCGACTGGTCTTAAGTACTCCACACAATTGGGTAGCCAATTCGGGTAATATGGTTTGTAAGCTACCTTTGGCTTCCTGAACCTGAGCCGGTGTGGCTGTTATTTGATCTTGATAAAAGCAGAGATTGTGCAGGGCCCCCAAGGTGGCATGACAAAGTTCTTGTAGTTCTTGTTTCTGCATATACAAAAATATTTGATGTGTCTATTAGTATAGTGAGGGTATAGAAACAAATTAAATATTCAACTTACCATTTTAACACTCTTAAGCTGTTGTGTAGCTTTTAGTATTTCCATTAATAATTTGCCAAGTGAACGAGTGTTGCCTAAGCCAAATCCTACTTCTGAGTTGACACTCATATTTGCGACGACTCTTATCATTTTGATTAAGACATCTAAGACGGTATCACCCAGCGAATTGTGCAATGTTAAGGGTTCTTTGGAATAGTTTTCCAAAACTGTAAGTAGATATTCCATGGCCACATCGTTGTTGAAGAACTGAAAGTAGAAGTATATATTAAGGAACTAAATTTTATATTGCATTCTTGGATTAATGATCTTATTCCAAATCTTATCATATATAAAACTACAATATTGTATATTAATAAATTAACGGCCTTATTCATAAAAACTTATAAGAGGTTTATAAACCATTTTTAAGCAATTTTCGAGAAAACAATATTCATAAACGGTTCACATCTTCAATAAGTTAAAGTAGGGTTGGCTCTACTTTAAGCATGCTATAACTTGACGTTTGTACAATTTATTGCATATTTATGAATTTGAGACCTTTATTTTGAGTTTTTCGGCATTTTTCCTATTGAATAGAGTTGTTGCATGCATTCATTGTGTAAAAAATTTTCATCTTAATCATTGCGCACATAGAAAAGTATCTAAATAGACACTTTTCATTCATGAATACCATTTTGAAAAATATTTCTCCAAAATTCTTCAAAAATAATTTGTAAATAATGAAATAATATTCGTGATGTATAAACAATCAAAACAAGGAAACAATGTAATCGGTACCCGATTATAATTTCAACATGAGAAAAAGAAAAATCACATTTTTTAATATAATTTTTACTTTAACGTCTTTCTTATCATCATGAGAATCGTAGTCAATGAAAAATTGAGCTACAATAATGTTCATAGTTATTATAAGTGCAAATACATATTTGGTATCCGATTATAAAGCTTTTGTATCCGATTATAAAGCTGTTTTTTTACATCAGTAACGACCAATAACAGTTGGCGTTGCCACCTGAACACATAAAGCTAAAGTGCTGATAAAAAACGTTTATGAATACAATTTCTTATTAAAGGTTTTTTTCATACCTACTTTAGAAATTTTTTATGAATATGGCCGTAAGTCGTTAACTTCTACAAAATAAGTACAAAAATGGTAAAAACCAGAGATGTTAACGAATCATTCTATTTTGAATTAATTCGCGAATCATTCATGGACTGAATTAGCTAAATTATTTTTAACAACGAGAAATAAAAAAAATAAATGAAATTTAAATCAATTCAAATGAAATTGACAAAAATTAATTGCAATTAATTTCTAATTCAAATGAATTTATCAAAATTAATTGTTATTCGTTTTTGATTCTAATTTATTTAAATTAATTCACATGATTTAGTAGAATAAGCTTCATTTTAATATAACTGAATTGTTTTTGAATTAATTCAAACGTGTTGAAAATAAATTGCAAATTCGTTCTTCTAAACGAGTTTTATACTTGCTGTCTTTAAAATAAAATATTAGTTGGATGAATTAGGGAGATTAATGCTAACCCTTGATTTTCTCACACTATTCCTTTTTCAAAATCAATTCAAACTAATTCCAAATTCTTTCTTCTTTATTCTACATATTAATCAATTAGAAATCAGTTCAACTCAAACGAATTGAAAATGTATTGCGAATGCATTATTTTATTCTATTTGAATTAATTCAAAATCAATTCAATTTAAATAAATTGGAAATGAATTGCAATGCATTTGGTATATGAATAATTTGCTGTTATAAAAAGTTTTTAACTTTTATTAGCGTAAACAAATTTCTACGGAATTGTCTTAATATTTTTGTTTGGAAAAATTTTTTCATATATCAGCTACTTCAGCAATCAGTTTAGGAGTAAGAACTGCACGATTGTTCACTAGTTTTTTGGACTAATTTTGAAATTAATTGTATATGTTAAATAGGATTTAAACTTTGAACTGTTAGAAACAAAGGTTATCTTTGTCATCTCAGTTTAAAACCTTATAAAAAAGCGTTATAGTTTAACCAAATAACTATGGTTGTTGCGACTTTTAAATACCATGAAAACTTATGCCTTAAAGTTTTATGACTCACCTGAACTCTGGCCTGATCATATTTTGCCATTATGTTACCCAATATATAACCCAAACGACTTATTAATGATAGTAACTTTTCAGCATTATGGATGTTATGATTTGTGCAGCAAGGGCCCAACAGCATACCAATGCGAGCAGCAAATTTTTCCATAATATGACAACAATTTGCATCTTCAGAGAGGACACTTAAATAGCGCAAAAATATAAAAATAACATAAAAACATTCAAGGCTCTTAACAAAATTTTCCACTAACCTTAAAGTTCTCACGATATTGGCTTGAACCTCCACTTCGCCAATAGTAACTTCTGCTGCCTTGATCAAGTGTGGACAAGCCAACTCTAATTGTATACTGGTATTATTGAACGTAGGACATGAGTTGTCCAATTGTTCCAAAGACGAGGTGATTTGTCTGACATCAGCTAAAGCCCTCAAAGCTGCCGACAATTGATACAAGGAATGTAAAGGTGGCCCAGATAATTTCGTGGTAGCTCCCGTTTCATTTAACATTTGTAAATGCAACACCATTAACTGTACTGCACCATGACGTGATAGGCGTAGCACTAAGGCATCTTGCTTAGTTAGTTTCTGCACATAGTCCGTATGTGATTTGTCATACGAGATTTTATTGTATTCCCCTAAATTGGGTGCGGTATTGGGCTTTCGTGGTATTTCCAAATGTTCCACTGACCAATTGCGATTTAAATCTTTAATGGCTGTTAATTCGGCCCTTTCCTGACTGGTGCTACATGTGAGAAAACGTATAGAGCCATAGCCGTAAATACAAGCTTCGGGATCTTCTAAAGGACTAGCTCGACCCAAACCATCGATAAGTAACTCCAAGAGATCGGTTTCGTGAAACAAATGGTCGTTTTGGTCATTGCGAGCCACTTTAAATATAAGTTTACATGCTCCAGTTAAATTGCTGCCAGATACACGTAACTATATAAATAGATATTGTTGTGTAGATAGAAGATTTAGTTAGACGTTAGGAAAATATGTTAATTTCTAAGTAAAGTTTACCGCCAACACAACTCTAGCTACGGCTAAGAGTATTTTCGGCGATGTACATTCCACAAGTCCATATAAGCCGCCCAATATGAAAGCCTTTTTGAATTGTTTTTCATTTTTCCGTGTGCGATTGTACAATTCCGATAGTATCTAAGGAGGGAGGCAATAATTTGTATTACAGATTTTGTTTGTAGAGATGATTTATAAAATTTTATGACTTTCTTTTAGGAAAAATAATTCAATTTGCAAACGTTTTGTCCAATTACACTATGCAAAAAAATGACGACATCAATATTCCTACTATAATTTTACACTATGGTCCCACGATTACAAAAATAGTTAAAATTAAATTTTTCTAAGTTAATTGTTTTTGAATTTTTTTTAGTAAAAATCTCCATATTTAATAGCGTTGTTCTGCAGACTTTAGCATTACTCAAAAACCACTTTTCCTACTGTATTAGCGAACGTACCAAAAATTCTAAAATTGATGACTTTAAAATAATCTGTCTTACGTTATTTTTAGCCTGATCAATAGTTTGGGAGTTATCTAAAAAGTTGTAACGAAAAATAAGTTTTCAAAAATTCATAAAAATTGAATACGGCAAAAAGTGTCGAGTTTAGCACATTGGTCGTTAAGTCACATCTGTTATAAATAAAATAAATCCTTCTGGAGAAAAATTGATATTATTCACAATAAAATGAAAATATTTAATTTTGACAAGAATTTCGATTTTTTGTTTAAGAGCATTTACAATTTAATTGATCACAGCAAAAAGAACTCATGTCTCATTTTGAAGAAATTTGGTATAGTATTAAAAAAATCATTAACTCATAAACTGATTTTTGGATAGAACAGGATGCGTAGTACAATAAATATTTGTTTTTAACAAAAACATTATTAAAAAAAATGTTTTTGCTGTGTAATGTACTGCCAAGAACTTAACGTAAACTAAAATTTTTAAAATAAACACAAAAACATAATTTTTTTTTAAAAATTTTTTTAAAATTTTTATTAAATTATCATTTTATTTGATAAAAACATTTAAGCTATCAATTTATTAACTTAAGATTTGGTTTTTATTAAAACTTTACAATAATTTACACATATTAATATCAATAACATAATAACCACTATTACGCAATTTAAAAAACATTACAATTTCACTGGAATTATTCTAAACACTTATATAGCCACAATACCAAATTTCATCAAAATCAGAGACGTGTCGATTTTGATTTCAAGCTAAAAATACGAAATTCTTGTCCAAATGGTTTTTACCTTTACTTAATTGAAATTAAATATCAAAGTTTTTTCATCGACTTTCTTAAGAAAATAATCAATTCAAAAATAAAAATTTTTACTAAAAAAAATTTGTACAAAAAACCTTAATATATTCAGAAATTATAGTGGAATTACTGATGTCAATTTTTTTCATTTTGCAGCATAGTGTCATTTTTATACTTTTTATCTTTGCAAGCTTTTTTTTGCTGTGTACCAAAGACTTAAAACTAAATAAATAATTGCTGCATGATTTTTGGATATCACATATCATATAATTTAAAATACATAAATATATTTTTCCTTAATTGCAAATTTCGCCACCACACCGAGTGATGAATAGGTTGCATTGCGCTAGTAAATCAGAAACTCCTTAAATTTGTCATTAACACAAGATTTTAACTATGATATAATATTATGAATTAGTGCTTTCGTTTAAAGTCCTATAGTTTTGAACTACTGCGTTTCTTAACAAGTTTGTTAAGACCACAATGGAGAGGGAACGAAACCTCATTAATCTTCTTGTAGAATATATTCATAAACTTTAACTTTAATTTAATTAAATTACACGCAAGTACTTAAAACAATTTGCAATATCAACAGTAGCCCATATTTACATATAGCAATTTTACTGAATTTCCCATTTTCTTCTGTTTCAAAACTTACCGAATTAATGTGATTCACTGTTTCTTCGGTGCACTCCTTAAGACCTGCATGTTCTTTTAACATGTCTATTAGTTTTTCAGTCGATGATTGTCCCAGCAAATCATTGGAACGTGTTAAAATCTTTCGCGTTGCCAACAAACTAATCGCTCGATTATTGTCGGCCTTTTCACCAATTAATGTCACACCACCAACGCCCATCTCATTTGATTTGACACCGCCTTGTTGTTCCGAATAAGCGGTTTTAGCTCTTTCCTTAAATTCCACATTTTTCAAACTATCCGGGCCGCCTTTAGTAAATGTATGTAATTATTGTTGTTTGTCATTATAATTAACTTAATCTTCTAAATTCGCCAAAGCTTTTATCATTTCACATCTATCACTCACCTTTAAGGTTCATCAGCGTATTTCCTTTAACTTCTAATGCTGGTAATTTACGTGGCATTAGTTTATTTACACCGGTTTTAGTTGATAATTGTAAGGAATTTCCATTATTTTTAACACCAAAAGTATTGTTGTTATTGCTTTTATCTGCATATGCTTCATAACGTGTATCTAACGACTGAGAACTCTGAGATACGGCCTCATCTAAACTGGCCACCCTACTTTGGTTGGATAATTTGCCTGCACGAGTGCTGGTAACTGTCGGGTCCTTGTCACCGCTGTCATCTTCTTCCTGTGCAGTTTGAATGGGTTCCAAATTGGGCGTACGTGGTGGGTCCACATTTCGCAAATAACGCAAACTACAAATAAATTATACATGTGCATAAAATATTTGAATACTACATCATTTCTCTCGTATCTTACGAAAATGAACTGGGTGGCCGGCCAGCTAATGCCACTTTGCCATACAACACTCGGCCAGTCTCGCGTGGTGTTACGGGTCTCCTTGTGCTGACCAATCGTACCCCACCAACCACTATAATATGAAATGAAATCATTATTTATAACATTTGCTAGTCGAAGAAAAAAAAACACATTTGTCTTCTACTACCACTGGCCGGTGGTTGATGAGGTTGATGATGATGTAGTGAATTCGTCGAACTTCCTCCTCCTACCCCTGCTGAGCTACCACCACCTACATCACTCAAAAACGTTTTTGCTTCACTTATCATTTCGGCCGATGTCCGACGTTTGCCCAAACTCCCTCCTGTCGACATATCCATATGGGGAAATTGTATATTCTGAGGATTCGTACGATTTTTTCCAAACTGATTTTTCATCACATTATTAGCCAAAACGTTGCCGTCGTCGTTATTGCTGCTGTTAGAATTACGCGTTTCACTGCGAGATCTTCTTTTTGGTAACAAAATCATTAATTTTAAGTATAAAATTTTTTAAGTAATTTTCACTAGATTTCTTGTCAATTGTATGATTTTAAT
The DNA here is from genome assembly GCA_964034835.1 of Muscina levida. Lineage (NCBI taxonomy): Eukaryota > Metazoa > Arthropoda > Insecta > Diptera > Muscidae > Muscina > Muscina levida. The sequence goes on along the minus strand of OZ035882.1, from coordinate 36,348,583 downwards.
CACTTTTTGTAATACTTTTCACGTTGAGAGTCGCCATTGCAATAGTTTCAAGTGAATCCTACTAACTTTTCCATGGTAAATTTGGTTCGACTTTTTTGTGTGGGCACCATAACAACCGCTCTTTTATTGGCTCTGGCGAGTGGAAAAACTCACTCATATGCCGCTAGTTGATTGCTGTACTAACTGTGAATACAGGATAATGTGTTGCTCTCACGGCGCTAACAAAGGCTAACAGCTAGTTGGCCAAGACAAGACTTCAGCGTACAAGAACATGCAAGAAATTGCGGTTTTTATTCGATGGTAATTTACGAATATTTAGATACCCTAAGTGTTCAATATAACCATGTGTAGGTGACAGTGTAATTTAAAATAATAGATCAGTTACACTATGCAACACCAAAAAACTATAGTATTCCCACTATATTTTTTAATATAGTGGAATCGAGAGACCATTTCAAAAACGAAAATTAGTTTTCTGCGGTATTTTTTTTTTTAAATTGTGCCGAAGAATTGTATTTTTCAGCTAAAAAATTTTTTTAATTCATAAAATTCAATAAAGACCTTTTGAAACTATTCGCCAATAAGTGAAAGGATGTACTTTTAACAAGAATTTCGAATAATTTTGTTTGAGAGCATAGAAAAATTGACTCATCTCTCCGATTGTGTTTTAACTTGTTACATTGGCTGTATCAGAGCCTATTATGAAGAAATTTAATTTCGTTTTGGTAAATGATAGTATGGTTAAGATAGTCTCGTAAATGTAAAGATAGATATTACGCTCCTTTTGTAATTTACGGATAAGTTTGTAGTTTGAATGAAAAATAAAAAAAAATATATGTATTTTTAAAAATATAACAAAATATTTAAATCATAATTTTTATACAAATATTTACTAAAAAATATGTTTACAATGTTTAGTCTATAATATCCACATTGTTTTATTTTCAAAAAATTCTCGGAATCACCTGAATAAAATGTTCACCATTTGGTTTTTTTTAAAAAATTTGACCCCAGATTCGAAATCAGAGACCCCAAAACCAACTTAGTACCACGTTGTATGCCCATTGGAAGACTCCTTCATATTAATCACTTAAATACAAGCATTTTTTTTAAAATGTCCGCCATTTTTTTTTTCCAAAATTTGACTCCAGATTAAAAATCGGTGACCACTAAAACCACCTTAGGCAATATCAGATTAATACATGTATTTTTTGAAAAAAAAAAAAATGTTCGCCATTTCGTATCATCCAAGTTGTTTTTTTTTTCAAAATTTTACTCCAAATTCGAAATCAGAGACCCCAAAAACCCATTTAGTAACATGTTTTATGCCTATTGGAAGTCTCTTTCATTATAAGGCCAAATTTTTCACAGATCCGATAGGAAAAATGTTGGATATTTATAAAAATACCTCTACTCGATAGGGAATAATCCCCCTTATTACGTATGTCGTAGTCTTTCGACAACATTCGATGGTTTTTTTTAAATAAAATTATTTGTAGTTAACAGAAATGTTTAGTGAAGGGGATTTATCACAATCTGATGAAGAAAAACATGATATGAGCAAGGACAGTCGTATTTTATTCTTACAAACGACATCGACGTAACTATGTCCTACATAATAAGGGGGAATACTAGGTCGTAAATAGTGCCGTACTTGCTAATTTTTTTTTCGTTTTATTTTACTATATTTTTTTGTCCGGTTTTAAATTATTTTATTTTAGTTTAGTTTATTTTATTTTATTTTATTTTATTTTATTTTATTTTATTTTATTTTATTTTATTTTATTTTATTTTATTTTATTTTATTTTATTTTATTTTATTTTATTTTATTTTATTTTATTTTATTTTATTTTATTTTATTTTATTTTATTTTATTTTATTTTATTTTATTTTATTTTATTTTATTTTATTTTATTTTATTTTATTTTATTTTATTTTATTTTATTTTATTTTATTTTATTTTATTTTACAGACAAACCTTCAAACAAAAATATTACGGGAATTCTGATGTTGAAATTTGTTTTAATTTTGTTTCTTAGTGTAATTTGTCTTATAAAAACTTACCAAATATTTGTAATAGCATATATTTAACTTTGCCCCTATTAGTCCTTCTTAAAATATACATCAACTTAAAATAAACAAAGTATTAATAAGAAATTACAAACCCGCCACTGTTTCTCACTAGCCCTTTCGCTCTCTGTCTCATATCGACAAGTGTTTCCCCATTGGTGACACAAAAACACCTTTCAAATAGAGCAACAAAAATCGATAGAAATACTATTCTCCACTTTGCCATAAGAGCGCAACAAATATCGAATCGTATACGTACGTACTCAAACACATCTACATTGTATTCATACAAATTTCTATTTTCAACACGAAACGTACTCGGGACTATATTCCTGCAGGGAACTTTCCATTTACTCACTTCACTCACTGCTTAAACTCACAAAGCTCAACACAATAAGGAAGTACAAAAGAAAAATACCCCAATTGTTGTCCTATTGTCATCGTGCATGCCAACGACAAACCACTCGATTATACATATACCTGGCAACAAGACAGCAATACAACAATAACATCACACAAGGACACGCAGTGGTCAAACACAATTCCATGTAATTGGAAATTGAAAGTTAATTAAAAGAAATTGCTTTACAATAATTTGACAAATGCCGTAAAGGATTGTCGTCGTCGTCGTTAGTTTAGATTCAATTTCATAAGAAATTTGCATGTTAAACTTTAAGTGTCGGTGGAATTTCGTGTTTCAATCCATTTAATAATAATGAAGTCGAAACAAGTATTGAATACAAACGTTGGTGGCAGCAGCGATGATGATTTAAATGTTTTCCAATTGCTGCGCAACGAAATAATTAAATTGCAATTGTCAACGCCAGGCAAGCAGCAACAACAATTGTAAGTGGGGGTATATGCTGTAACGTTTAAAGGACTTTAAATAACGGAAATTATGCTTTTAAGTGCAATTAAATTCTCACTCTCTGGTCGCCGGTAAAAGAGTGTTACCATCACAACCTCAGTAGTGAAAATGAAACATTGGCTCAGTTAAATTAACAAATCAGAAATCAGAGTGACATACAAATGTGTAATGTGTGCGTGGTTGGTGTGGCTATGCCCAAAAACAAATGACAAAGACATGTACCGACCTTACCATAAATATGGACAATTTTATAATGCATAATTGCATAGTGTCTACTACCCATATCACCATATACTTTTAAAAGTATTTTATTATTAATATTTGTGTGTGTTTGTTTTGTTTTTCTTTACATTTTAAGGTCTTCTATTTTGAGCGAAGTACAGAAACAAGGCAGCACAAAACTCCCCTCAAATAAATCGGTATTAGTATTGGGTGATAATGCCACCGGTAAAACGACATTGGTGGCCAAATTGCAGGGCGTTGAAAATCCTAAAAAAGGTTCAGGTTTGGAGTATGCCTACATAGATGTCAAAGATGAATACAGAGATGGTGAGTATATGAAGAAAATGAGAGCAATAATTAAATATATTAACGTATCATTTATTACTACTATATTAACTATACATTTTCCATTCATTTCAGACATGACCCGTTTAAGCGTTTGGGTACTAGACGGCGATCCAGGTCACAAAAATCTTTTACATTTCGCCCTTAACGAAACAAATTATGCACATACCTTGGTTATACTCACAGTATCAATGACACAGCCTTGGTATTGGCTGGAACAACTTAATCATTGGATTAAGGTGTTATCCGATCACATTGCTACGCTAAAATTAGAACCCGAAGAAAAGCAAGAAGCCCGCCAACGATTGATAACCTCGTGGCAAAGTTATTGTGAGGTTGGTGATGATTTAGATCCGGGTTCACCTGTTAAACGCACGATGAGAAATAATTCAATAGATGATGATGATTTGTTACCGCTCACCGAAGGGGCATTATTAACAAATTTAGGTTTGGACATTGTTGTAGTGGTTACAAAGGTAAATTGAAATTGTCACACACACATTTGCAATCTGTATTGAAATAATTACATTAAATTTTCCATTTCTAGACGGATTATATGACTACGTTGGAAAAAGAATACGATTATCGAGATGAACATTTTGATTTCGTACAACAATGGATAAGACGTTTTTGTTTGCAACATGGGACCTCCCTCTTCTACACTAGTGTCAAAGAAGACAAAAACTGTGATCTCCTTTATAAATATTTAACACATCGAATCTATGGTCTACCATTCCGTACACCTGCCCTAGTCGTCGAAAAAGATGCAGTTCTAATGTACTTACAATGCAATTTGCAGTTTGAAAACGCTTTAGAATATATCACATTTTAACTTTTTCCATTACTTTCTATATCATTTCAGTCCTGCCGGTTGGGACAGCTTAAAGAAAATAAGTATTTTATACGAGAATATGCACTCTTGTAAAGCTGAAGATTATTATACAGATATCATTACGGCGCCTCCATCCCGAAAGGTTTGTGTTTCTTAGCTTTTGCTAAAAATATTGTTACTAAATTTGTTTCCTATTTTGTACAGGCTGTTTCAAATCGTGAAATTGAAGTTCAAACCGAAGATGAACAGACATTTTTGGCGCGACAACAAGAAGTTATTAAACAAGGCGGTCAAGTACGTAGTGAATCGCCTTTACGCTCCCAGGCTAGTAAAGCTATGCCCCGTACTCCAGGTTCAGCTGGTCAAAATTCCCCCAGTAGGAAGGTGATGCCCATTTTTTAATTTAATTTTTCATTTATTATTTTATGTTGTTTACATTAGGTTTGAATGCATATTGCTTTAGTTTCATGCATAGTCCCTATTTGTTTATATGCGGCTCATAGAAATTTTTAGAAAAATTTTAAATTGCTCATGGGTTGTGTTGTGAACTAACAACTGTAGAACAATTTTATTGTATCGGATGCTCATTCAGATGTTTTGCGCAATGAGCACTTGGATATACCAAGAAATTTTAGTAAATTATGTGCAGCTTTGTTAATTTCGTCCTAAAAATTAGTCTAATTATTTCCAAATTAGTCTAATTATTTCCATTAGTAAAATGCAATCTTAAAAGTTAACAAAATTTTAATTGCAAGCAAATTCCGTTCCCAGTGTTATTTCATAATGTAAAGACAGATTTTCCGGGAGTGAAGCCCTAATTTTTGTGGAATTTTGTGCGGGAAGTCCGAAAAGGAAATTGTCTTCTCTTCTTCGTGCATGCCAACGACAAACCACTCTATTATACATATACCTGGCAACAAGGCAGCAATACAACAATAACATCACACAAGGACACGCAGTGGTCAAACACAATTCCATGTAATTGGAAATTGAAAGTTAATTAAAAGAAATTGCTTTACAATAATTTGACAAATGCCGTAAAGGATTGTCGTCGTCGTCGTTAGTTTAGATTCAATTTCATAAGAAATTTGCATGTTAAACTTTAAGTGTCGGTGGAATTTCGTGTTTCAATCCATTTAATAATAATGAAGTCGAAACAAGTATTGAATACAAATGTTATTTCATAATACCAGTGTTATTTCATAATGTAAAGACAGATTTTCCGGGAGTGAAGCCCTAATTTTTGTGAAATTTTGTGCGGGAATTCCGAAAAGGAAATTGTCTTCTCTTCTGTAATATTTTAAATTTAAGGATGGATCTCCACAGATTTGCATATGTTTCTAATATTTATATCGCATATAAATATAAGTTAAGTTTCGTAATCAAAACATTTATATTACAAAAGACCATGTTTGGTGGACAGTTTGATTCTGTAAATTTCTTAAAGAACAAAATATTCTAACAAAATTGTTCCAAACCTAATCGATTAATTTAATTCACAAATTTAAATAATCTCCTTTGCTTTTACACGTGAATAAAGAGAATAAGATAAATTTTTTATTTTAACTAAAAAGTTGCACACAAATTTAGAAAATATCAAGAAGTTAAGAATATACCATTGCAGTTCTTGCTTTTTAGTAAAACAACATAACTTTTTGATGTAATTTTGATAAAATTAATTTTTTTTTTACTCAATTAAATTGTTGTTTGGTACAATAAATTTACGTTTTGGTACAAAAAATATAGTTAGGTTAGGTTGAGGACATGTAATAACACAGAACAATACCATGCCATTACAACACTCGAAGACAATTATGATCCATTATGATTTTCCTGATTTAGAGGAAGAATTACAACAAAATAAAGAGTTTAGAAGAATAATAATAGTGATAAAAGATGTAAAATTACTAAAAAGATAATTCCGTCGGGTTCTCTCCTTCAACTTCATATATAAACAAATAGTGAGATTACGTGGGAACACTATGGTCATCTGCCCTTAAGCCAGCTCAAATCATCAGTGAACTTCACTAGATTCTCCATGTTGCATGACGTCAGTTCAGTGAGACTATCAAAAAACCATTTTCCGAGGAATTGCTTTCTCCTTCTATGAATAGCTGGGCAATGGCATAACAAATGCTCAATTGTCTTAAATTCCTCCTCATCGTCGCAAAGCCTACCGTAATCATCCTGTGTAGTCTCGCAGTTGGATGTAAATACTTTGACGTCGCGTGTTCTAACCACTGTGCCACGGCCGGTCCCCCTAAGGACATATAAAATTAAAAAATTTTCAAGAAAAAAAAAACGATCATATAAAATTTTACCATAACGGTAAAGAACTATTGTGACATTCAAGAGTTTTTCTGCCAAATTATATGCAGTCGAGTACGGTTTTAACGAACTCCCAGGGACTAGGCATTTAAGTTCATTATATGCGAAGTTCTATATATCCGAGGTATAAAAAAATTGACTCAAAATTGTTTTTATTATTTTTTATTAGTTTTATTATTTTTTAAAAGTATTTTATTACATTAAAGAATAAAATTAAAATAAATCAAATAATACTTTAGGAATAAAAACAACAAATTAACATTTCAGTTATTGTATGAAAAAAATTTTGTTACCGTTGCTGAAAAAATTAAAAACATTGCACACATGACTGTCAAAAAATGTATGAAAACTGGAAAATGGGACAAAATATATTGTACGTTATTCGTAAGCTTCGCTATAAACAATGTTTGCTATAACAGTAAAGATTTAAAATTAAAGCAAACCGTTGGGACCTGAAAAAGTGTTCGTTATAACTGAAAGTTTATTATAAACGAACTCGACTGTATTATAAATTCCAAGATACAGTATTTTATTTTCAGAGTCCCCGAAAATTAAAATTTTGTTTATAGATTCCCCGAAATTGCATTCTTTATTTTTTTTTAGTTTAGTTTAGTTTTTTACACCATTTTTTCAATCCACTTATTACCACTCATTTTTATATTAAACCTACCATTGTGTACTTAAATATTCCAAACTCTTAAATTATTTCAATCATAGACCTAAGAAAATACCAACAATATTCCTTTTTATTGCTTTACATTTATCGCTATAATCTACGTCGCAATTAACATTCTTATTTCTGTATTACTTTATTTTTTTACAGCCTATGGATGTTAAAATGAATCCAGCTACACCTGGTGGCGAAGGCGTCTTAGCTAATTTCTTCAATTCATTGTTGCACAAAAAATCTGGCTCCCCGGCCACACCACCCGGAGCAATGAGCACACCCCGAAGTAATGGATCTGATAGTCTATTGACACCCGATAAAATATCAGTGCGCACAGATGCAGCAGCTGAACTAGATCGTTTGGCGAGAAGTGTAAAGAAAGATATAGAATTGTCGCAAAGCGAGTGTTAGGGGAAAGAGGCAGAGAGAGACCGAGAGAGAAAAAGAGAGAGAGAACAACGGAAGAAAACAAAATCATAAAGAACATTTATTAACTAAATTACACAATCGAGAATAGATAACAACCAAAAGAAGAGGCACACTAACTAATTTTTGAGATACTCCTAAATTTGTTATAATAATGAAACAAAGAGACAATTAGACAAGCGAAGAAAAAGAAGAAGAAAATTAAGCAAACGAAGGAAAGAGTTTTTTAAAACAAACAAAAAATATTAAAAGTATAAAAAAAATCGAAAAAAAATAGAAGATCGATAATCCTTAAGGCCTTTCTAACCTATGTAATCCTTCTTATCCTTTACACATATACATATATATATCCAAAAGTGGCATACTTCTTAGCAAACACTAGAGAAATTTCAAAATAATAACAACATATGTCACACACACACACGTTATTTTAACAGAGGCATTCTGCAGATCAATTTCAAGCATACTCATGTGCACTTGCTATCAAGATAAATTACTAAAAATGAGTTATTTATTGCCTGGGTGTTGGCGGGTCTGTAGCTACTGTTACCAAACCCCTCCTGCGATGCAATTAAATTGCTGTAACTGCCCCCCAAAAATATCTTATATACTATTAAATTATTATAAACAATGCCTGCTGTCCCTTGTTATATACATATATTTTTTTTAAATTTATTTTAAAGTTGTGCTAAGTTTTCTTCTTTTTTAAATTATCAATATTTTCTTTTAATTCCTTTCCTCGTTTTGTTAACAACAACAATTATTATTATAATTTTTTTTTAAACAAAACCTCAAAAAAATGTATGGTCGTCCATAACTTTAGCAGTGAAATGAAACAGGAGAAACAACTGTTTTTCTTTATAAAACTTTGTTAATATGGCTGAATAATAAAAACAAGTATTTTTTTAAATAGGCATTAATTTTTTTATGTTTTACTCTCGTTTTTAGTTGCTCAAATAACCGATGTAATTTAAAGATAAAAACTGCAGAAGATAAAGTTTTAATTATTCGAAAATAATCCGTAGGCTGTCTACAGCAAATTTGGTTCATGATCGAACTAAGTGCGGATTATTTTCAAAAATTACAAAAAAAAACATTATGTTTAACACAAAAATAAAAGACACTCCATACAAAACTGTAATGTAAATCAATAAAATCAAAAACAAAAAAAAAACAACACATTTTTAACATCTTTTATTTTTTTGAAGTGAAAATATAATTATGATGTCAGAGTTTTTCAAGTAAAGCAAAAATCACATTTTATACATTTAAAAAATTATAATTTTTAAAAATATTAAAATGTTGGACAACTTGGTCAATTCTTCAAGTCTTCTCAGTTTCATAAAAGTATTTAAAATTCAGGATTCATATGTAATAACAAAATGTTTCTTTTACCGGGATATACAAATTTTCCGATGACTATTTCACTTTCTATTCTAAAAAACATCCAGAGCGGGGAGGGCGATTAAAACGCAACATGTTGTAATAAAAAATAATGAAAAACTAGTTGCTTTACATACATAATTTATTTTTATTTTCTTGAATTTGTAACAAATTTTATCAGTAAACTACAGTGTTCGAAGGCCTTAAAATTTACGTTAGAAATGTGTATGTAGAAAAAGAAGAAGTTGACGTCGTCAAGTATTTCACAAAAATTAAAATAGAAAACACCTTCCTCTAACTTATTCTTCTACACTTTGCATCAAATGTAATAATATTAAATAGATTTATATTTATTTAAAATCTAAATTTTTTTATATGTTTTGCTTTATATTTAATTTAAGTAAACATATTTTTGTGTTCTTAAAAATATTAAACGACAAAAACAAAATAAACAAAAAAAAACGGAAAACGAAAAACATAATGTAAAATGTTTATGGATATTGCAAATCTAACTAAAACCACAAAAAAAATAAAATAAACAACAATATATACATATATATTTATATAAATTAAATTAAGCAATTTAATAATATTAACTTAAATCTATTGTAAGGTGAATTCTAAATAATTGTATAAAAGTAATTTGAACAAATTTCAAATAATTTTTATAGAGTTATTGTAGACAGAACAAAAAAAAACAAACACAAAAGGAATGAAATAATAAAAAGGTAATGCTCGTTTCTTAAAGAATTAATTAATTCTATGTAAAAAAAATACTAAAAAAATCAATAAAAATCTAAAAAAAAAATTAAAGAAAAATGTGTAACAATTCAGAAAGAGTAGGCAGCTTTTGCGTGGCTTTTTTAAAGGAGACTGTGGGGCATATAACACTACATATATCAAATATATATTATTTCATACGAGAAAAAGTGTAACGTTTCAGAGGCGAGTTGGACCTCAAGTATCTTAAGGCCAAATTCGTTTTATGACTTTTAAAGAAGACTAGCTGACCCGTAAGACTTAGTCCTGCCTGAAAAATTATTAATATAGATGTTGAGTATTGTTATATTTTACTAACGATTGGTTCATTACAATGGTCACACTTTTCGCTAGACATACAGTCGAAAGTCTCTATAACGAATTCCAAGGGACTGAATATTTATTCGCTATACAGAAAAGAAAAACAATTTTGTTCCTTTTAAAATTTTTTATTGGTAGTAGTCAGTTATTTTGGTTTGAAGTAAATGTTTCCACTTTTCTTCTTCAATATAATTTTCTAATACATTTAGAGAAGTAAACGCAGTACATATCGCGATATGCAAAGGCAAACTGATAGCAACTGCAAGAAATGTGAGAGATGGTAATGATTCCAGTTGTCACTTGCATAGTTCGGTAGTTCCCCAAAATACACTTTAAATTTTATGGTAAATAAACGTCTCTGTCTGTGCTTTGTGAAAGCAACAAAGTACTCACCGAGCAACAAAAACAACACCAATAACACACAACAAAGCGTCGTCGATTTCTTTTTTGCGTGCGTGCGTTCGGTTTTGCCTAAATTCGTTATATGGAGATTGGAAACGCTTCAATTTTGAAGTTACGGTCGCAAAAATGCTAAGGAAATATTCGCTATTGGGAAATTCGTTATATGGAGATTATAATACACTCAAAGTATACCCAAAACACAGTGTTCTTATAATTGATTCGCAATAAAGAAAACTTTGTTATATAGGAGTTCGTTATAGAGAGTTTCGACTGTATATTTTACGTTTTTCCACAACCACTTGTTTGATTAGAATGCTCGCTAGTCGGACTGAGTGCCTCGCCTATTTCTTTCACTCTTAATTTCAATAATTCCTTATTAGCTGAAGTCTACTTCATTAGAGAAAAACCAAACTAAATTGCATAATCGTTACTTGACGCGTTTGATTAGGGTGCTAAATGGTTTTATTAAATGCCAGGCACCTGATTCTACCGATTTCAGATAAATATTCACAACAAATTTGATTCTTGGATGACGCGTTTGGTCAAAATCAAAAAATTAAACCTATTATGGTCTGATTTAGTGACACACCCATTTCTACTGCTCTCAATTAAAATTCCAAAAATGCCTTCGTATTGCACTACTACTCTATAAAATAAACATTCACGCCAACATTAGCCTTTCTACCTTCAGCCATTTGGTCTGGGTCGAAAAATCCCTTCAAATCGCACAACAACTCAAGAGAATAAGAATTAGACCTAATTTTTAAGATTTACGTTGTGCAATTTGGTCTAGGTGATTGTACCAGTTTTATCCCTTTTCCGGTCTTTTATTCACTAAAAGTTCGAAATTGGAAAAATCCGTGAATAACGCTCAACTACTTCATGAACTAGATATTCACTAACATTTTCGCGATTTTACCTGGTGCAGTTTTGTCTGAGTGATGGTACCTTTTTTCACCCTAAAAGTACGAATTTCGAATTTCATTCGGTTGATGGTACCAGTTTAATAACTTTTTGAATCTTTTTTGATTCTAAATTTTGGAAAATCCCTTTATCTAGCTCTCTGATTCTATACTAAGCAAGACCATACCGATTTTCGCGATCGTAACTTTAGCCGTTTGGTCTGAATGATGTTGCCAGTTTTATCCCTTTTTGGTAATTTTTAGCCTTAAAAATACGAATTTTAAAAAATCCCTTTATGCAGCTCTATACTTTTATAGGGAACATGCTCACGTAAATTTTCGTGATTACAGCCGCACCCGTTTGGTCCTGGTTATGGTACCAGTTTTATCCCTTTTTGGCCCTAAAAGTACAAATTTCCAAAAATCCCTTCATGCTGCTTTCTCATTTTATAGGAAGCAATCTTATGCAGATTTTCGCGATTCTACCTTTATCCGTTTGATCTGTGATATAGTACCAATTTTATTAATTTTTGGTCCTTTTTAGCCCTTAAAGTACGAATTTTGAAAAATCTTTGTATCGCACCACTACTTAATAAAATAAATATATACCCCAATTTTCGCGTTTATACCTTTTGTCCTTTCTTCTGGGTTCGAATAGTCTAGCACTCAGGGAAAGTATTTTTATAATTGGATCAGTATTATGGAAGATTTAAGATTACACCCTACAAACAAACAACCAAACAAACAAACTCACAAACAGCTTATCTTTATAATATTTGTATAGATTGAGCTATGTCCGTCTTTGTGGCTAGTGGGCAGGATTAAAAAAACTGAATTTCCCTTTACACACCACATTAATGAGGTATGACAGGACAACTCGAGTAATACTTAACTCATCCTTATGTAAAGTTATTTTTCTTAAGCTAAGAGTTTATTGAACGTTGGTGTTCGAATTAAAATCGGATACGTCGTACCCCATCTATACAAATTAGTAATTTTTCCGAAAATAAATGTTTTTCAATGATTTCTAAAAGAAACTCCTCAATTCCATTGGGACGGGTGTGACCATGTTACTCACATTTTTCGATATAATATGTGCTTACCAATAATGTTACGTTTTAAAACGTTTAGTAACAGTTAGACACTGAAAGAACTTGATTTCTGTTCAGAATGTCCATTAGAAGACAACGATAGGTGTGACCTTAGTAATTTAAGTTATTACAAATTTATGACCTTCAGGTTAAATTCTGTAAAAAATTGTTTATATTATTTTACCATCACCCTTAGGGATGAGGGTATATATCATTTGATACAACCCAAAAGTGTAACACATAGAAGGAGTCACTTTAGACCCTAGGTTTCTTTGAACCAAATTCGATTCATGACTTTTTAAGTCGTTTGAGCCGTGTCCGTCTATCTGTCTCTGTCCGTCTGTCTGGCTGTCCGGCTGGTTCGCACGATAACTTTCGAGAGACGCAACCAAATGTTTTAAAATTTTCCACGCGTTAATATTTCCCCAAAACTACTTACGGTATTGCAAATGGGCTACATGGCCCCGCCCCTTCTGGTACCTCCCATACAAATACATCATTCCGCCCACGTTAGAAATCGAGTAATAATATCAATACACCCAACGCGATCGTGCCCAAATTCTATATTTAGTAAAGCTATAGCAGGATACAGTTTTTGAGAAAAAAACTGGAAGTCTAGCCACGCCCTATTTGGTACCTCCCATACACATCTGGTACCGCCCACTTTAGATATCGATAAATATTATTAATGGACCTAACGCGATCGTGCCCAAATTCTGTATATAGTATAGTGGATAAAAAATCTGGAAGTCTAGACACGCCCTTTCTAGTACCTCCCATACAAATGTACCACTCTGCCCACTTTAGAGATGGAGTAATAATATCAATAAACTCGATACAATCTTGCCCAAATTCTGTATTTTGTTAAGTTATAATAGGGTAAAGTTTTGGAGAATGAATCTGGAAGTCTAGACACGCCCCTTCTGGTACCTCCCATACAAATGTACCTTTCCGCCCACGTTAGAAATAGAGTAATAATATCATAACAGAAAATTTTTGGTATTACTGAGGGTGATGATATATGTAAGTCGGGTTGCCCGACTGAAACTTACTTACTGATTTTTGATTGTGTTAAGTAACTACTGTGGGACCGGCTGTGGCATAATAGTTAGAACACGCGACTACCATGCGGGAGATCCCAGGTTCAACTCCTAGCTCCAGTCATGGGGTATAAAGGGAAATTAAGTTTTTTTTAAATAAGCAAAAAATTTCTTTTTCTTAATAAAAAAACTTTTTTGAAAAAAGTCGGGTGTGACACCATTTTACGATGGGTGCGACCTAGTAAAAAAAAACTCCAAAAGTTTGAAGAAATTCAAGTTTTTATAAAGTTCAATTATATGACAAACATTATGGTAAACATATAAGAAATAATAATAAGTATTATTTCGTTATATGCACTATCGTATACATCATCATTAGGGTGGGTCAATTTTTTTCTCGACCAAACATGCCTACCCTCCATCTTCACCCCCTAAGGGGGCTTCCATACAACTTTTCATAAAAGCAGCCCCTAAAGTAGTCGAATGTGTGACCGACCTCCTATATTTTGCAACGCCAACAGGTTCTTAATGTATCTTAACATATCTACCCTCTATTTTCCACCCTTAAGGTGGTTTCCATACAATTTTCTTTTTAATTATTTATTTTTCAATTAGCTCCAGTCGCTCCCATGATGCCTCCTAGAGTGGTAAAATCTAAAATCTAAACCGATCCCCACTAGTATTTCCCTATATATATATTTTTTCTTACATACCTACCCCTTATCTTAACACCCTAAGGAGGCTCTCATACAAAATGAACTTATGTATGTATGTACAATAGCAAAAAATTACATGTCAATCATATTTAAGAAAACCCAAACATTGTGTTTGTTATGGCAGTCTTCATTACCCAGGGACAAGTGTGACCAAATGTTTTCTGTAACTAAATACTCAAATATTTAAATAAATTTTCACAAAATGTTACTATATTAATAATTGCACTTGTATTGTTATTGTTGGAAAGTATTAATGTATTATCATGTAAAGTAACAATTTTATTAAATTGTTGTCATATTTACGGAGACGGGTGTGACACAAAATTCGTATAATTAAATTTACTCATAACACTTTTATTAAAAAACATACAAAGCCGAAACCTTATGAGAAAGCAAATAGAAGTTTTGTCTTTCCGGAGATAACAGTTTTTACTTATCAAGATAAATGGAATATTAGAAAATCTTAATGTAAGCCCTAGCGTATAAATATGGAGATGAGAGTGTTCGTTATATGCTCATTTTAAACTGTTGCAAAACTGATCAAAATTAAAAAATATATAATTTTTTCCATTTGTCCATAATTGTCGTTCTCTTGTATATAGTTATTGAACGATTTTTATTTAAAATATAGAATTATTTTTTTTTCCTGATGAAACCTAATAAACCGGAAGGTTTACCACACCCATTACAAATTATGATTTCTTTGCGCAAATTAATTAAGACTTTTTCTTTGACTATATGCTCTGAGATATTGAATTTAAAATTGTTCCTTTTTTGGCTGTAACCTTTTCCACATGCGACCAAAATTCGTATACGATAGTTTATTGTGCTCTCGTTTAATACATTTAATGCAAAACGTAGAATTTAAAGTCCAAGCTATGTTGTTTTTTCTACATTTGACTATGGATGGACCCATATATATCATGCTACAAAAATATGTTGAATTACTATGTATTAACTACCTGTAGTGTAGTGACTTTTTTTTACCTCACAACTCGTTGTGGGTTGTGTGGTGGATGGACGGGGGCATTACAATCTAAAGTGTTTCCACAAAATCTAAACAATCAAAATCGAACACGAATGCACACCACCGTCAAATGTGAGTGTGGGTCTGTCTCTATCATGCCGTCCGAACAATCCCTCCCTCTCGCGGCACGAGTGGGAACATTTTGTTATGAATAATTTAACCAGTCATTTAAATGTTTTCCCCACAGTCATATCAGAAATGTGCCGTTCAAAACAAAAAGTTAAATTCATGTACTGGAGAGAGCGACGAATAAAGCGAGCAGTTAAAACACACAAGTTTGAGCGCTGCTGCTGCTGCTTGCAGCGATGTTTAGTATTCGGTTAATAACAATGTATTGCGGGTTTTCATTAGAATAGAATATCAGCCAGTGGATCGCTCTCAAAGATACACGACTCAATAATTAATATAGAATTTGAACAGAGCTAAAAACCCACAAACTCTCATTTGTTTAGTTTGGAAAAGTGAGAACTTTTTATTACGAATGTTGAGTTAGGATTTTGTGTACACTTTTGATACTTTGTGGAAATGTGGTATTTGTCTTTGTATTAACTATTTCTTAAATATGTTTGACAATAAATTATTTTGCTCCTGGCCATGGTAAAGGCCAGTACATAAGTGCATTTTGTATGGGACCCTCCTTAGGGTGTTAAGATAGGGGTAAGTATGTTAGAGAAAAATGCTAGGAGGGCAATACCCATTGTGCCTCCTAGAGCGGCTGAAGCCAATTTAAAAAAATTAAAAAAAAAACTGTATGGAAACTTCCTTAAGGGTTGAAAATAATAAAAATATTGGGGATCGGTCATACATTTGACAGTTAGAACGGTGGGAGAAATTTTGTATCGGCGTCACACCCGTTATTTTTTTCTAAAAAAATTTGTATTAAGAAAAATTAGTTTTTTGCGTACAGTAAGTACTGAATACAATCAAAAACAATATAAACAATTACCTACATCACGATAATTGTGGACTTTCTACGGAAAATTTTACGGAATTTAATTTAAGCCATAATTTTGTTAAAGCTCAAATTCCTAAGGTCACACCTGTCGTTGTCTTCTAATGGACATTCTGAACCGAAATCAAGTTCTTTCAGTGTCTGTGTTATCATCACTCACAGCTTTTTTAATAATACTTTTTCTATGTATGAATTATAACCAAAAATGTGAGTAACATGGTCACATCCGTCCTAATGGAATTGGCCATTAGTAAAGACAAATGGCTGAATTTTATTAAATTCAAATGCCCAAAGCTTAACTTAGTTTCCATGTTGATTTAATGGATTTCAAAATTGCATTCTTGTGCTGGTCACCTTTTTAATTTTCAATTACATATCTATACAATAATAGTAAAAAATGATCAGTTGATTTTATTGACGTAAAGTGCATATAAACTTTTTATTATTCCCTAATTCCGCAAGTAAAATTTGCGAAATTGACAAAATTATTTTTTTTTTTTAAATAAATTTGTCATAAATTACACAGTACAACACATGATTTTGGGACTTAATTATGAGAAATGTACGTGAATGTAGCCCAAAAAATAAGAACTTCTGTATCGTTCGATTTGTAAAGTTGGCTGAATTTTTTTGTTCAAGGTGGATTTTTTATATTTTTTTCTATATTTTAACACGGTTATATCTTGTCATTGGGGTTTGGATATTGCAAATAAAACGTTATTAAAATTTTATTTTATCTGCAATAAGGTCATAACTAGGGCGACCAATTTTCAGCATATGCTTAATATTGCTGATGCTGCTTAATTTAACGATTTCAAGCGATCTTGCTTTTTTAAAAGGTTTGTGCTTTTTTATGCTGTTTTTGCCCTTATTATGATATGACAGGTAATATTAAATTTGCAAACTATCCTCTTATTTTACACACAGCCTGTGTTCAAGATTTTGTAATAGCCCTGTTTTTATCGATAGCTTAGATCGTTCGATTCGTTATATTCATATAGTTTTCAGGCGCCTTATTGAAAACAAAAATTTAAACTAATGAAACCTAATGTGCCTCTATAACCTAAACCAATAACGACACGGCTCCACGAAAAGCCCCCCAATGAAATAACCCCCAGGAAATAACCCCCAATGAAATAACCCCCAAAAACAGTAAATGAAATAACATCCAAAAATAAATGAAATAAACACCAAAGCGAAAACGAAACAACCCCCAATATTTGGGAGTTATTTCATATGAAATAACACCCAATGATGCAAATGAAATAACCCCCAATGAAATAAACCCCATCAGCAACAAAAATGAAATTATGCCCAAAATTCATAAAAGTCAGTTTCACCAAGGATTTCACGAAGTCAATATGGACCATTAGCAAAGTCGCAAAATTATTGAAATGAATCGTGTGGATAGTAGATCATTGTAGCCCTGCTCTATTTTTGCAGTTCGGAAGACAATTTGCCTTTTACGTTTGGCTTTTACACAACCACCTCAGTGTTCACAGGCAAATCAAACTCTCTGCTTTTATTGAATTCTTCCTTTTGAAGAACTCTTACAAACTTTAAAAAAAAAATTCCATTCCTAGTGTGTGCTAATCAAATTTAGCATTTTGTTGATTTTCTATCCGTCAGTATGAACATAAATGGAAATATCTGTAAACATTCAAAAGATATTGTCATATATTCACAGGCTAAAAGTTTTGTTGTAAAAGGCCTGTTTTTATATAATTATATAATTATAACCCCTTAAAGCCAACAACTTTAAAATGAAACAACCCCCGAATAAAAAATGAAATAACACCCAAATTATACAGGATATGAAACAATCCCCAAATTTAAAAAATTGGTTGGGTGTTATTTCATTGGAGATTATTTCATAATTTGAAAATCCCAAATGAAGAATGAAATAATTCCCAAAGAAAAATGAAAAATGGCCCAAAAAAATTGGGAGTTATTTCATATGAAATAACACCCAAAAATGTATGAAAAAAATGTGGGGAATATTTCATTTCTCGTTAGGGCGTTATTTCATTGGGGGGCTTTTCGTGGAGCCTAACGACACGATGGGGAACGTGGATTGGAAGCAGCGGAGCATTATAATAATTATTTGGAAGACATTAGGGAAGTCATTCAAGAGTTTAACGAAAATGATTCGGAAGCATTGCGATAAAGCAAAGAGGTTCTTTCTAATTTTTGCCATAACAAAAATTGAGTCAAGCGGATTACCATTGAATGAAAGCTTGGAGACAATACAATCAATTCAACATGCTATAGAAAAACATCTGATAAAAATTATTTTAAAAAATGACTACCGCACTTGCGCGAAATCCTGGCTTTGTGGAAGTCACTAAAATCAACAATATTATTTTTAAAAATTCCAAAACAACAAGTGCGTTTATCGAAAAATATTCGCCTGCTGAATCAACACTTCTTAAATACGCTGTTTTAAGTACTGAAACCCGTTTTTTTCGTGCTGAAAAATGGTCGCCCTAGTCATAACAAATTAAGCATATTGGGTCTCATGCATAAAAACGAGTAAAAGGGCTGAGTTGAGTCTTGTAAGCAATTGCTCGTAACTCGAGTTCAATCAAACACCAACAGCTTTTGCTCAATTTCGTATGCATAAAAATGAGTTCAAACCAATTGCAATTACTTGAGCAAAGGAAGATCAAACATCTAATTGTTATTAAATTGCAAACATGTCGTCAAGTGAAAGTGAAGTAGAATCATATAATACTAAAAAATAGAAACTGAGGACATTTCTAAATTTTTAGTAGAAAAATAAAAAAAAATATTTACTAGAAAAAAGTCAATTACCAAGCATTACCAATAAGTAAAAATTTGACATTGAATTAACGGGGAAAAATGTAATAAAAATCAGTGAGAAAGATTTAGTCGGGCAACCCGACATACATATACCCTCACCCTTAGTAAAACATAAAATTTTCTATTATATTAATATTATTACTCGAGTAGGCGGAGTGGTACATTTGTATGGGAGGTACAAGAAGGGGCGCGGCTAGACTTTCGTTTTTTTTCTCCAAAACGTTGTCCTGTTATAGCTTCACAATATACAGAATTTGGGCACGATCGTGTCGAGTGTATTGATATTATTACTCCATTTCCAAAGTGGGCGGAGTTGTACATTTGTATGGGGGTACCAGAAGGGGCGTGTCCAAACTTCCAGATTTTATATCCAAAACTTTATCCTGTTATAGCTTTACTAAGTGGGCGGAATGATGTATTTGTATGGGAGGTACCAGAAGGGGCGGGCCAAGTAGCCCATTTGCAATGCCGTAAGTAGTTTTGGGAAATATGGGCCCGTGCAAAATTTCAAAACATTTGGTTGCGTCTTTCGAAAGTTATCGTACGCACTAGCCGGACAGCCAAACGGACATGGCTCAAACGACTAAAAATGTCATGAATAGAATGTGTTTCAAAGAAACCTAGGGTATAAAGTGACTCCTTCTATGTGTTACACTTTTGGGCCGAATCAAATTATATAAAAAATTAATAATTATGAATACAAACCTGTATCATTTTTTTTCCTCACTTGCTAAATTTGTTTTTCGCTGTTGATAACATTTTGTAAGCCACAAAGGCACATAATATTCGGCCATGATTCCTTTTTAGTATACGCGAGTCAACTATAAGGCATGCTCAACAAAATTTGAGCAAGAGCTCACTAAAGAAAGCAAAAGCTTGTTTTTATGCATATGAAAATGAGCACAAGCACATCTAACATAGTTCAAACTGAGCAAGACGAGATCAAACATGAGCAGTGAGTAAATGCAAATACATCAAATTTTATTATGCATACGACAAGCCCCTTTTACTCAAAAAATCGAGTCCGAGCTCAAGCTCACGTTTTATGCATGAGACCCATTATGTGACGATATGAAGTTTACCCAAGCCAGAACGTATGAGTATGTGAGATTTTATTTATTACTCATACGTAAGTCAATATATATAAGGCAACACCAACTGCACTTATCACCAGGGCCAACACAAATATGCCCGGAAAAACTAAAAATATGCGCATTAGATAAGCACGAAAAACACTAAAAAATGCCTTTAAAAGGGATAAAAAATGCACAAAAGATTATGACTTTTATTTAATTTTATTCACTGAATACATTTTATTTTTATTAAAAATTTATTACAAATAGTTGAAAATAAAATGGTTATTTTTTACATTACATTCAAACTATTGAGTAATTACTCTACTGTCAACAAAATTACATTAGTGAATTCAATGGAGTACTTAATATTTTAAGGTATAATAAATATTATGTATACGCCGTCTCCATAATTTGTCTCACATTTTCTTGATTTCTGTTATTGAAATCTTGATCAAGCCTGCTTAGCTTAGTGTTTTATTTGTGAAAAACGGGAATTATTTTCAAATTTATATGGCTTCTGAGGGAGAAAGTCCAATTAGTATAATGTGTGTTGACTTTAAAAGTCCCACCGCCCATTTTTTCAACGTAAATAGTTCTTTTTCGCAATGCTATCTGCTCTGTCATATTGGAAAAGTGAAACGCTAATTGACTATTTCTCTTTTGAAGTACGCATTCCTTCAGCCTCCTTACTGTTACACTATTTAACAACTTTCCTTACGTGCTTTGATAGTTCTGCCAACTATACCAACGAGTAGTGGATGAAGCTGGTGACAACGCAACTCTAGGTAGAACTCATTGAAATTCTTGACTACGGAATCTTTAATATAAACACAAAATAATATTTAGTTTAGTTAGTATCGGAAATTCATACTTTAAAACCCCAAAATATGCTTTTATATGCATAAACCCCCAAAACATGCCGGTAAGGCTGTAATATGCATTTGCATATGCAAGTATGCATTGCATACTTTTGTTGGCCCTGCTTATCACAATATAAGGTCAGAAATCTCAAACATAAGCATAAGCCTGAGCTCATGTCCTTGAACCTATAGGTTAATGGTAGAAAATTGTCGTATTTGCGATTTCTAAGGGACTGCAATTTTTTCGGTTAGGTTTGTTCCGCATTTTTTTCTCCTATTCAATATCTACAACACACAAAAAAAATATACCGTACGGTGTACCGAGATATAAAAAAACTTAAAACTTAATTCTCTTCTCACCCCAAGAATGAGGAATGGGATAGCTTCTCGCGTTGTTGTGAATTAACACGCTTTCTATTTTTAGACTCACAACTAACGGCACCTACTTGTTTATCGACGAATGCGAACGTCACTGTTTGAGAAGCTTTTCTAGACATGCCGATTGACTCGACACTTATACTGCGAAGTTGCAGTCGACAACATCGAGGGGAGGCCGGCAATGAAAGAAAAATTATTTTTTTATTTTTTAGATGACTGGCGCCAAAAGATGCACCTGGGATCTCCCGCAGCTTCTACACATCATGTCACGGCCGGCCCGAGATATAAACGTGTTTAAACATAGAAAAAATGCTAAAAATCCAACTTGCGCAAAAAAAATCGTATAGAAATCAAATTAATAATGCAGCCAACTTGAAAAATCGAATGATGCAGAAGTTCTTATTTTTGGGGCTACTTTCACGTGCAATTCTCAGAATTGAGTAATGTCATCTGGTCTCTACGAGCAGACATATAATAATGCATAAGTACTGCAATTAATTTCAATAAAAAAAATTTGATGTTTCCTCTATCGAAATGACCCAGGATAAACTGCGAATTTTTACCTTTTTTTCTATGAATTTACCCTTCTTCCTATAAAAATTTTGTCGCAAAATTAAGGAGTCTTTCTGATGTTTTTTTTTTCAAAATTTAACCTTGGATTCGAAATCAGCGACCCCAAAAACCCACTTAGTAGCATGTTTTATGCCCTTCTTAATTTACATGCCAAATTTTGCATAGATCCGACCAATGTTTAGTGGTACTGATATACAATCAAACAAACTATGTACCGTTACCTTCATTTAGTAAGGACGTAACTAACTATTTTAGGCAAAAGTGCAGAATATGGGACGGGAGCCCAAAAAAAAAATGCCATCCCACCCCAAATACGCCCAAAACACGAAAATTGAGGTCAAAGTCAAAAGGGGCCCCTTGGGTTCTATGTGTGGGTACTTAAATGAAAGATGTTATTTTTAAGTTCCTACGGGTCTCCTGGACCGAGTTAGATCCATTTAAATTTCCGGGATATACCAAAAAAAATTGAAAAAATGTGAAAAAATCATGGAAAAAGTTAGAAAAATTTAAGGAAATAAATTGAAAAATTCTTAAAAAAATAGAAAATCTTAAAACCGCGCAATTTTTTAAAAAAAATAATTTTTTCTGAAAAACCCCGTAAAAAATTTTAAAAAAAATGGGGAAAAATCATGGAAAATTAGAATAATTTTAGGAAAGAATTGAAAAATTCCATAGAAAAATGAAATGTCATCAAAAATGTGTGAAAATTTTAATTTTTTTTGAATGTTTTAAGGTTTTTAAAGGAAAATTTCAAGAAATATTTAAAAAAAATCATGAAAAAGTCTGAAGAGAAATATTTTAAAGAAGAAAATAGATAAAAAAAAGGATAAAAGTGGAAAAAATTTTAAAAATATTTTAAAAAAAGCTATAGCTATTTTTTAAATTAGAGTTGTAACTGTTGAGATGGTTGCAGTCGCGCGATTTTTTTAAAACAAATTTTTTTTTTGGTATGTCCCGGAAAATTTTTTTTTTTTTGTAAATTATTGTGGAATGGATATGTTGGGTTTAGTAGCGCCGCAGCCAAAAATTATTTTTAAAAAAATCGCGCGATTTGACGCCCCTGGCCCCATGGGCCTGAGCGCCAACTTTGACCTGCCATTCCGATGTTTGGGGAACAAGACGAAGACAATGACATATTTTTTTTTAATCGGGCTCCCGCCCCATTTTCTGCACTTCAGCCCTATTTTATTAAAAAAAGGTTTTTAATATTCATAAAGAATTAGAAAATTTTTTTTTCTTTTTTTTCCTCCTTTAAATTTCTATAATGTTATAATACTAAGTTAGGGCGACGTTACCTAACTTTGCATGCTAAAATATTGTTTAAATTATTTAGGACTTGACCAGGTAATGTAGTGAAATGATCTATACTTATCAAGCCCATTGAAAGTAGCTTCCCATTCCTGACTGTGACGCCAACGTCACAGTATTTAAAATACAGGCGAGAGCAAGCAAAAGAGCCCGACTAATACGTGTATTCACCACTATGAAGTAATTTGAATTTGGAGAGCTTTGTGAGATTGAGTGGACGGAGCCACCATCGCTGTCGCCGCAACCAACACATACACACGAGCAACGTTGGGACTCTGCTGTTGTTTATTGTTAACTGATTGCGTGCGCAGTAGTCACACAAGCAACACGGTGGAATTGTTGTATACGCATCAGTTAGTAATTTGACGTGCGTCGCTCACATTGGTCGGTCGTAGTAGCTCTCGATAGCATTCAAAAATCTCAAACAAGGAAAAAAGCGAAAACGGTTAAACGTTAAGCGAAACGAAAATTCAAAACAAAAACGTTAAAATAAATTAAACCTACAAAGAAAAAAGTATAAAGTGTAGAATAAAAAAACACCTGGAATTTCACAAGAATTCCAAAGTTGATAATTAACAACAAGAGAAAAAAAAACGAGAAATTTTAAATAACCGCAAATACTTTTGTTTGCCAATTTTTTAAGAAAATCAATCAATTTAAATCATCTTCTCTACAGAATCAAAATGGTGGAAACCGTAATAACCGTTGAACGCACCACAACCACACAAGCCTCAGCGCCCGCTGGTGGTGGTTTGAGCGCATTAAGGATTAATATCGATTATTTCAGAACTGTTCCCGGCATTATTAAACTTGTGCAATTTGTAAGTGTTACCAAATATTTTTTATATTTCTCACTTTAAATCTTTAATTTGGAATTTAATTATTTATATTTATAGAAAAGAAATTATAAATTTTCTAACAGGTGTATTTATTTATATTTATATAGCAATTAAAAACAATTAGGTAGATTAAAATAACTGTACATTATATTATTGTTAATTTTTAATATTTTCCATTTTCTCCACATACTTAATAATACCCTTCACCTCATGCACGTTGGACCGAGGGGTATATTCAAATTGTTCTGGCCATTGTAACGCCCATAAGGAGGTGTGGTTGGTATGGCATTATATAGGTATATACAAATGATCAGCGTCGACCATTTCAGACGATTTAAAGAAGTTGGTATGCCCGTCTATCTGTTTTTGCGATTACAGCCGTAGTTTAAGAGCTATAAAGCTGAAATTTGGAGGTAAAGGAGGTGAAGTTATAACAAGAGCAATATCGGACAAAAACTACTCCCACCTCAGATACCAACTCTCTCTTTTATATGCTCAGCTTATATAAACAATTCAAGCTCAGTATCTGATATTTCAGTAGTAATGAAAATTACTGACAGAAAGTGGACATTATCGGCTAAAAGTAACGGCTACCTCTCATAAAACTCCGCTCTTTGGAGTGTCAGATTTACTAAAATATAGCTTTAGTGCAAATATCGTATTTTACGCCGTTTTTACAATTGATAAAGGGTATCCGCGCTTTGACGTATCTGAATATAAATATCTAACTGGTTTGTTTTAAATGTAAAGTTTATTAGATTATTTTTGTGCTTCTATAAACAGACAGTTGCTAAGTAGTTTTTACATTTTTGTTGCTTTTTTTTTGGTGGCAAATTAGGCCGTCTATGTCTAATTAATTAAGTAGATAACTCTCTATTTGTTACGATTGGTTTTTTTTTTTGGGAGAAGAAATGGCGGGGCTACCAATACTGTTGCCGCGTCGTTCTTGTTATCTTATCGGTAAAATGTAAAAGTAGGTAGATATCGAAAAACCCTTATCGTTAATAGGTTTAAAAAAAAAACAATAAACTTATGGTATATAAAACAAAGCAAAGTAATATTAGAACTAAAAGAGGTACTAAGTTTTGAAATTGTGATTTAGTATTTAGTATCTGTTGTATTTAGAGTGTTCAAATACCTCCTTTTTTTAGAAACCCGGTTTCCGAGTTATTCGAAAAATTGATTTTTAAGAAAAATCGGATTTCGAATACAGCATTTTAAAGAAAACCGGTGTAACCGGTTTATTTCGGTTTTTTCCTAAAAAGTTACAAATACTTATAAAAAATATAATTTGGTTTAAAAAAATGCATTTATTTAGTATGTTATATCCTACATTTAATAAAACTATAGCAGGACAAAGAGAAAAAACTGGAAGTCTAGCTACGCCCCATGTGGTACCTCCCATACCCATCAGGTACCACCAACTTTAGAAGTCGATTAATATTATTAATAGATCCAACGTGATCGTGACCAAATTCTGTTTTTAGTATTACTCAAACAGAATACAAATTTGGAGAACCAATTTGGAAGCCTAGCCACGTACCTGCTGGAACCTCCCATACAAATGCACCATTCCGCCCACTTCAGATATGGAGTAGTAATATCAATACACCCAACGTGATCTTGTCCAAATTCTATATTAAGTAAGGCTAAATCAGGATAAAGTTTTGAAAAAAAAAACTTTAAGTCTATCCACGCCCCTTCTGGTACCTCCGATACAAATGTACCACTTCGCCCACTTTAGAAATCGAGTAATGATATCAATTAGGGATGTAACGAACGTTCGCATTCGCATATGCGAACGCGAATTATTCGCATCATTTTGCACATTCGCTTTCGCATTCGCATTCGTATAAATATATATTTCAACATTCGCATTCGCTTTCGCATTCGCAAAAAAATTTCTTAAATACAAGTAATAATGAGACTGACATGCAAGTGGTCACGTTTTCAGTCTCTCATGAAAAAAATTGTTAGCTGAATACAAAAAAGAGAAAAAAAATTGTATTTCAGAAGATCCTATATTGTAATGGAAACGAAACAGCTCGAAATACCAAAAGTTAGTACCTTTGGCACGCCAGTTCTTAGGTACGCCTCCGGGAAGTGTTCCTAGCGAACAGTTGTTTAGTGGAGCCGGACTTATCTATGATCCACTAAGAACTAGATTGCATTGCGAAAAAGCAGCGAAGCTTCTTTTTGTTAAATACAACTTGGCTCTACTAAACTTTGAATACTGAATATCAAAGTTTTCGAAAGTAAATAAAATTATTGTTTAGTTACCTTAAAGACTGAATTTCTGAGAATTATATATATTTTTGTTTTATTTTGAAATAAATATTTTATGTTTAATTACTTAACTGGAATACATATTTTATTTTGAAAAGGCAGACAGTAGGAATGAAAATAATTTTTCGTTTACGTAAACCATTTTTTGACATTCGCTAAACAGTTTTGGAATATTCGCTTTCGCATTCGCAAAAACCAAAAGTAAGTATTCGCATTCGCATTCGCTTTCGCAAAAAAATATTCCAATATTCGCTTTCGCATTCGCATTCGCTAAAGCACATTCGTTACATCCCTAATATCAATATACTAGAAAATTATATGTTTTACTGAGGGTAAGGGTATATGTAAGTCGGCTTACCCGACTGAAACTTTCTTACTGGTTAAAATAGTATTTAAGAAATAATATGCAATTTAAGTGTTCAGTTTTGAGTAAATTCTTCTGTTTCGTTTTTATAAAGCTTGATACAGAAAACACCCGCTCACTTATTGTGGAAGTAGGATTTATTGACAAAACAGCGTTTAGAAGGATGTTGAGCTTTTCTGTCTTTTTATTAAATCTATCGAAATAGTTGAAATCATCATATAGGATTGTGTCATTGCAATTTGTTTTCTCTGGTGGATTTTGAATGTTATTTATTGTCATGTTTAAATCGTTGCAAAGACTACCATTAGAAGATACCCCCATCTCACAATCTAAACTGTTAATAGACTCTGCCGTTGTTGGGGAAATTGCAGGATAAAGTCTTTTAAAAAGCTCCTTAGAAAATTCCATCGTTTCCGCCTTTTTAGACTTCTTTACACAGAATTAGCTTGTAGGATATTTTCCGGTCCTAATACATATAATTAGGGTATTCAATGTTTGTAAACGAGAATGTTTTTAGAAGCTTTTTAAAGTTTTAAAATTCAATTTCAAATTAATTTAGAAAAAACTTTTTACATTTTATAAACAAGAATGTTTTAGAAGCTTTGGAAAATTTTAAAATAAAATTTCAAATTAATTTAGAAAAATCTTTTTACATTTTATAAACAAGAATGCTTTTATAAGCTTTGTAAAATTTTAAAATTCAGTTTCAAACTAATTAAGAAAACCGAGTACCTGAAGGAAAAAACTCGGTTAAACCGGTTATTCGAAAATGGCATTTTTGCAAAAACCGGCATACGGTTTTAAATAAAAAAACCGGTTTACGGTTCTTCGGTTTCGGTTTTGAACACCCTAGTTGTATTAGTATTTGAAATATTTATAACTGTTGATGCCATTTTCGCACCTGTGTGTTTGAGCTTCTCGATGGTTTCTTGAGGCTTTTAACATTTAAGCTTATGATAATGAGTTGAGAAGGCACATCAAAGGGTGCTAATGATGATAGTCAACATAATCCATTCCACACAACTCTTCGAAAACAAAACTCTATTAGCGATAATAGAACTGATCTTCAACCGAACAATGAAAACCAATTCATAATTTTAACAACTTTTTAACTTCCTTTTATATTATTTTGACATGAAAAATTTAATTCAAATTGGAATTGGGTCATATAATTTTGATGTGAGCTTATGTCTTATCAGAAATAAAACTTGATAACATTTCATATCTATATTTGAAGTTATTTACAATAAATTTCGATCGATTTTCGGAGACCCATTACACGATTTTTAATTTAATTATTTACTGTGAATTACAACAAACTGAAATACCAAATAGTTTTTGTTAACCACCCGCCGCTACCTTCAAAGGTTCTACCTTATATAGCCGACACATATGTTAGGGGGATTGTTTTTCAATTGTCGTTATCAATATTTAGTGTTTTATTTTTTTTAGACATTTATCTGCAATGAAAAGTTTGTACACACACACATACTTATATATTTGGGTGGCAATTAAATTCATTATAATTAATAAACGTACCAGGGTTAAATCTCATATTCAATTAACTTAGAAACTTTAGCCGTGCTTAATTTTCTATATAATATTTATGTATTGAAGGGAATAAATTTATTTTATTAAATTTATATGTAGATTCAATTGTTATCTAAATGAATACAAATTATTTGTATTCATTTCCATTATTTTTTCGTTTATTTTGTAACCTCTTTTAATCTGCACCTCCGCCAGGAATCTTTTTCTCTGATCCAATATTTGACATTAGCGTATGGTATTTTGATGTCAGCCATTATCGTTCTGTCGCTCTATCAATAATTCTAATTGTTGTTTCATTTTCCATTGTAATAATTAACAGTAAATACATTTTTAATATGTTAAAACACAACAGTTGTTGACCGACGCCACTATTTTATTATTCCTCTAATCTGGTGGGGGGGGGGGGTGGGGTGCGCATTACCCACAATCCAATGTCAATACGGTAAACTTTCAATGGACACAATGTCCTTCGTGACTTAGTACTAACTGCCAACCCCCCCACACCAGACGCCAAAGTAATTAATGGCATTTATTGCGTTGTAAAAGAAAAATAACTTAAATACAATTATTAAAATTTTATAAAAAAATTTTAAAATTTGTATTTATTAATTAACTGAATATTTAGCAGGTATAAAGAAATCTAATTTAAATCCGTTTGTTGTCAAACGACGGCATTATTTTTTTATTCCTATAATCTGGTGGGGAGGGGGTTTTGGGGATTACCCACAATCACCTACAATAAACGTGCAAAGGAAATAATGTCCTTCGTGACTAAGTCAACTATTAACCCCAAAGCAAATAAAGCAATAAAAAATTACTTAAATCGGTTAAGAATTTATTTATTAATTTAATATTTTGTATTAAGAATTTAAAGACTTAATTCTTCTATTAATCCTCTAATCTATTAGGTGGAATGACCCTCTATCCAATGTTAATATAAACATGCAAAGGACATAATGCCCTTCGTGACTAAGTCAACTTCAAACCCCACACCATTGATTACTATGGCAATTAATGACATTTGTTGCGTTGCAAAAGAGGGCACATTTAGTTCCGTTTGTTATTATTTTAACAAAAATTTGTTTAATATGTAAAATTTATAAATTTCTAATTAAACTCATATTATGAATTAAAAAAACTTTGTTGTTAAACGACGTCATTATTTTATTATTCCCCGTATCTGGTAGGGAAAATCCCACACAATCCAACGTAATAAAAACCTCAAATGGACATGTCCTTCGTGACTAACTCAACTATCAACACAACACCAGAGACCAGACACCAAGGCAAATAATAACATTCATTGTGTTCTTAAAGGGAAATGACTTAAATCCGTGTGATGTGTAATTCAAATTTTATAGAAAAGTGAGATAATTTGTAATATTTGGTCTATTCTATAATTCGTAAACTAGATAGACTAGTATAAGAAGAGCTTAATATGGGCAATTCCATAGTCACAAATGTGACAGTTCGTACGTTTCAATGAGATGAAAAACATTAAAAACTTAATTTTTTTATTACTTTATCTTTTTGTGTAATACTTAAGAGGCTCTATATTTAGTAAGAGAGACGAAATCCTCTGAGCTGATGGTCCTCAAATATTAGCAAATAAAGAGGATTACGTGACAAAAATTTGTTTTATTGCTTTGTACAACCTATTTTTTGAAACGTGACGTGACTTCGCGTGATGTGACATAAATTTTCTTTTTAATAATTTAAGACAAATTATTTTTATTTGCGAAATTAGGGAATATTATAAAGTTTATATACCAAAAATTTTTAATCACGAGTGTTACATTAGAACGTCAATAAAATAAAATCAAAACTTTCCACAAAATGATCAGTTACATTTTTTATTATTATTGGAGTTATTTACTGTTGTAACAAATATTTTATGATAAAAGTGCACTTGTATCATCAGTAAATAAACACTTAAAAAACTTAATTTCCCTTTGCACCCCATGAATGAGGTATGGGATAGCTTGTCGCGTTGTTGTGAATTAACACGCTTTCTATTTTTAGATTCACAACTAACGGCACCTACTTGTTTATCGACGAATGCGAACGTCACTGTTTGAGAAGCTCTTACTAGACACGACGCTTAATACTGCGAAGTTGCTGTCAACAACATTCGAGGCAAGCCGAAAATCTATACTAACACAATACAACACATAATTTTGGGACTCAATTCTGAGAACTGTACCTGAAAGTAGCCCCAAAAAGAAGATGTTCTGCATCATTAGTTTTGTCAAGTTACATGCCCTAATAATTAAATATCGATTTGAAGTTAGTAAGTTTGTCACATTTTAGGCACTTTTGTTTGACATAATGTAAATAATATATGGTGGCGTATGATTATCATAAGTAATATTCCATGTAAATCATACGCCACGGAGTACAACGGTTTTATTGTAACTGCTACAAAATAAACCCAGTTCAAAATCGTTTGATGAATGAAAAT
The DNA here is from genome assembly GCA_964034835.1 of Muscina levida. Lineage (NCBI taxonomy): Eukaryota > Metazoa > Arthropoda > Insecta > Diptera > Muscidae > Muscina > Muscina levida. The sequence goes on along the minus strand of OZ035882.1, from coordinate 36,317,712 downwards.
GTGTAACTGTTGCTTATGTAAGAAAACGTAATATGAACAGATTTAAGGAATTGTAATTCTTAATTTTTTTTTACATTTGTTTCAGCGTAATTGGACTAGTGGTTCTCGAATTATGTCAAGCAAAAGAGCCTAAAACGTGACAAATTCCCCTATACGAGACTTACTAACTTACCTTTTTGCACCTCACAAATCGTTAATATATATGTCACATTTTACAAAATAACGACGTCATTACATTGAAAATCTGTCAAAAAGACTAACGAACACTCTGCATATTTTTTTTAAAAAAAGTACAACATTTTTCAGTACATTGATTCGGGACTCAATTTTAAAAATTGCTCATGTTAATAGCCCTAAAAATAAGAACTTCTGCACCATTCGCTTTGTCAAGTTGGCTACATTAATAATTTAATGGCCATATGATTTTTTTGATCAAAGTGGATTTTTAGCACTTTTTCTGTATTTTAACTCGGTTATATCGGTTATATAGAAAGCGTGCTAATTCACAACAACGCGAGAAGCTATCCCATACCTCATTCATGGGGTGCAAAGGGAAATTAAGTAAGTTAAAATATCTCGATATACTATGTATATGGAATATCTCTTTTGTGCCTGAAGCAAAGTTGTAGATATTGAGACTACCCGAAAAAAATGCATTCACTGCCTTTAAAAATTAAAATTTGTTTTGCCATTTTTTCCAATTTTTCTCCATTTTGCTAAAAACTGGATTACAAATAAAAAATGTTTTATTTATTGTAACAAAAAGTACTTTTATTTTACCAAAAAGTACAATTAATTGTACCAAAAAGTACTTTATTGTACCAAAAAGTGCAAAAAGTTCTTTAATAGTAACAATAATTATAATAAATACAATTTATGGTAACAAAAGTAAAATTTTTAGTACAAACAGTACAATTTATGGCATCAAAAGGTACAATTTATCGTACCAAAAAGTACAATATATGGTACCTATTCAATATCTAGAACCACGATTTAGCGAGATATAACCGTGTTAAAATATAGAAAAAGTGCCTTGAGCAAAAAAAAAAAATCGTATGGACATTAAATTATACAGGTCAACAATTTATGGTATCAAAAGGTACAATTTATCGTACCAAAAAGTACAATATATATCGTGGTTCAATATCTAGAACCACGATTTAACGAGATATAACCGTGTTAAAATATAGAAAAAGTGCCTTGAGCAAAAAAAAAAAATCGTATGGACATTAAATTATACAGGTCAACAGAAAAAAACGCTTGAATAACCACTATATAGATTTGATGTCTCATGGCTACAAAAATGGTTAAATTTTTCAATATTCAATAATTTTTTTTTTAAATAATTTTTAAGTGAAATTATCAATATTTTGAGACATTTCACCTCAAGTATACTAAAACCAAATTCATTTCATGACTTTTTAGGATGATTGAGCCATGTCCGTCTGTCTGGCTGGCTGGATCGTTGGCTTTTTAGGATGATTGAGCTATGTCCGTCTGTCTGGCCGGCTGGATCGTTGGCTGGCTGGTGGACAGGATAACTTGAGTAAACGTTAACTGATATTAATTACAATTTACCAGTATTATTATTTTTAAGAATCAAGTATTGGGATTTCAAATGGGCTGAATAGCCTCACCTCTACTGGTACCTCCCACAAAAAATTACATCTTTTGTAAAAATAATTTTTCTCCCATAACTTCCAAACGGAAAGCCAATGGACGTTCAAATTTGGTCAGTTCAATAACCTTATAGTAACAGACAAACCCTTAGAAAACCACAACATTTGTCACCCTCCTTCTGGTAGCTCCCATAGAAATGACCGAATTGACCCCCATTCTGGTACCTCCCATACAAAATTACCTATTTTTCATATTTAAATTTGGTCCGTTTAACTATTTTGCAATATTAGACAAATACTGAGATAACCGAAGCATTTGCCACACCCCTTCTGGTACCGCCCATAAAAATGACCGAATTCACTCTTATAGTTTTGCATACTTTTTTTTGTAGGCACACTGAATGCGGTCTTATTTTGTGCAAAATATAAGCTTATTGAAATTTGATTTAGGAATGAATATGCACTATATCGGCCGACCCCATTTGGTACCTCCTATGCAAAATAATCTATTTTTGGAAACCCAAACCATTAATAAAATTTTTGGAAAATGAGCGAATTCACTTAATCTTATATATAAAAATGAATCGATGTGCAGTTGTCTCGCTAAAACTCAAAAACGGCTGGACCGATTTTCAAAAATTTTTTTTTGTTTTGTTCGCTATAGCTTCCGGATGGTTTAAAAGGTTTTATTTTTTCAAAAAGTGGGCGGCGCCACGCCCCTTTTTTCAAATATCGCTCAGACGGCTTTTCTAATAGACCGATTGATACAAAAATTTTACCATGAAGTACTGTTGACCTGTAGATAGTTCCTGACTACATTTGGTTGTAATTGGATAAAGGGGCGTGGCACCGCCCATACAACTTGAAAATTAAAAAGGCTATATTTCATGAACTATCAGAGGTATGAAGATGAGATTTGGTATATATGTTGTTCGTACAGTTAGAATTACAGCCAGGGTGCAAGTGGGCGGTGCCACGCCCTATTTTCAAAAATCGCTCTAACGGCTTTTCTAATAGATCGATTGATACGAAAATTTTACCAAGTGGTACTGTTGACCTGTTGATAGTCCCTGGCTATATTTGGTTGTGATTGGATAAATGGGCGTGGCACCGCCCATACAACTTAAAAATCAAAAGGGCTATATCTCATGAACTATCAGAGGTATGAAGATGAGATTTTGTATATATGTTGTTCCTACAGTTAGAATTACAGACGAGGTGCAAGTGGGCGGTGCCACGCCCTCTTTTCAAAAATCGCTCTAACGGATTTTCTAATAGACCGATTGATACGAAAATTTTACCAAGTGGTACTGTTGACCTGTTGATAGTCCCTGGCTATATTTGGTTGTGATTGGATAAAGGGGCGTGGCACCGCCCATACAACTTGAAAATTAAAACGGCTTCAGGGATATGAAGATGAGATTTGGTATATATGTTATTGGAGCAGTATTAATTACTGCCAGGGAGGAAGAAGGCGGTGCCACACCACTTTTTCAAAAATCGCTCTGACGGCTTTTCTAATTGACTGATTTATAAGATAATTTTAAAAAGTGATACTAATGACCTGTTGTAAGTCACTGGCTGTACTTAGTTGTAATTGGATAAAGGAGCGTGGCACCGCCCATACAACTTTAAAGTAAAAAAGACTATATCTCATGAACTATCAGTGGTATGAAGATGTGATTTGTTACATATGTTGTTGTTGCTGTATGATTTAGAGTAATGGTGGAAGTGGGCTGTTCCACACCCCTTTTAAAACAAACAGTAATAACTGTAAAAATTCCACAGAACAATGCTGTTCGCCTAGAGATATGAACAGTAAGGTGGGCCAATTTTTTTATTCGCAAAAATCGTAACCAAAATTGGAATCTACGATGAATTGTAAGAAAATTTCACCAAAAAACTGTGTGTCTAAAATCAATTCCTAGCTCGCGCTGGAAAGCATAAAGATTTCTGTTAGAGATTTTTTTTTTTGTTTTTAAATGAGGACAATCCGAAAACTGCAGATATTTATTTTTCGAGACCTTCTGCGTAAAACTAACTTCCCAGCAAACTAAATGAGATATTACAGAACCAAATCTATGTATTGGTTAAAAAGTTATGGCCTCTGAGAGTTGGCATACGGAAATTAAGTTTTTAAAATTCATTTTTCAGAATATTGGGCGGGATCCAAAACAATGTCAAAAATATGCTATTCTCATAGTCTTGGTCTCCAAACATCGGAATGGTAGGTCTGACGTAACTGAAAAATTGCTAGAAATATATCTCAACCTGAAATCTTCTTGCTTCTCAGCGCGAACTAGGAATTGATTGTAGACATATAGTTTCTAAGTGAATATTCTAAGAATTTATCGTACATTTCGATACTGGTATACGATTACCACATTTTTTTAGACGCGAACAAATTGTTCCGCCCTAATCAACAGGCTAATTGGAACTTAATATGTAAAAAGTGCCGAGGCGCTGCCCACGTACTTCAATAGTTGAATTTATAAACTGTATCAAATAATGGTCCGTACACCAGTTACTTTTCGGGAGACCGAATCGGTAATAAATAATACATATAGAAAAATAAAGCAATATTCATTGTAGTTATACTGGAAAACACCTTTTGTTTTATTGGGGCACAATTTAAATTTGTATAGTATGTCAGAGGTAACATTAGCAAACATTTGTAAATAACCTATGTATGGGGTAATTTTTTTTTTTTACGTATAGAACTTCTGATAGATATAAGTTTAAATCTAGCTGTCATACTAATGAAGTGTGATAGACTTTCTTTTAGTATACTTTGAAAAATCACCATGTAAAAACTACACAGGAACAACGTTTACAAATCTTGCAAATTTATTTTCAAAATGCACGTTCTGTTCGCTATACTTATGTACCCCTTTGTGAAGTTGAGGGTGCATATAATGATCCATCTGAGCAGCTTATAGAAGCCATCGACGCTGTAGACGTAAGTGTGACAGGGGACTCGAATTTATCGAACCGACGCCTTTATCAGCAACTCGGTCTCTGCAAATGCTGAAGAAAGATCTTGGCCTACATCTATATAAGATCTAACTGGTGGAAGAATTTGAGCCAGTGGACGATCAATTGATTTTTTTTATTTATCATGTCATTGCACATTATTTGAAGGAGAAATGGTTCCAACACGACGGTGTAATATGCCATACAGCGCGTGAGACCATCACTTTGTTAAGCCAAACGTTGGTGACCGAATTATCTCAAAAAATGGTAATATGAGTTCAATACAATAATAGTATTCCGGAATATTCTTGATCCGTGTGAGAAGAAGACATGACAAAAGAAGTTTTTATGGCTAAAGGCATGAAGCTTCAAACTGAATTATCATTTGCTGTCAATAGGCGGAGAAGGCATAACAAAAGTGTTTTTTATGCCCAAAGGGATAGTTAGTATCTGCTTCTACAGATCAAAATAAAAATTAAATTTTGATCCCTAGCGGAATATCTGTTTCCGATTTGTGGAAGAAGTGGGTTTTCGCCCTACATGCAGAAAAAACTTAATCTACATCTCGGCACTATAGATATGACTTTGCTGATGAACTTTTTTATTAGCATTTACAACAATAAAATGTAATTGGTTAAATTCCATGTTAGGGAGTTACTTCAAATTAGTTACATAAGTTAATAAACTCAACATATTATTGTCGAGCTGTACCGTTTTCAAAGTACTTTGTAGACCTAAATGTGAAATATATTACAAGTTAATATGCAATAGCGAAGCATTGCCGGGCCCACTAGTTTTGAATAAATTCGAAAATAATCAATCAATGTTTATGATTGATGTCTCGTTTTGTTGCTATTACATGTGGCTTTACGACAATAAAACTGAACAATTTTTGCCGTTTTCTATTTTTCATGATTTTTTTAAAACAAAAAAATTATCTATTTTCACATAAAAATTATTTTGTTTTTTTGCTTCTATTTTTTATTATATCTCCGAAACTATTAAGCCCATTGCAAACCAAATATAAACAGATTAAAGGTTATGTAAATTTAAATTTTTCTAAATTTATTTTAATAACATCGGACTAATCCTCTTTGAGTTATCATTAATAATGTGGAGAAAAATCTAAAAAAAATACATAATTTTACTTAAAAATGTTCAAAAAACATTACCATAGAATTTAAAATATCGACCATATTTCTACTACTAAACCGCAATACATCAACATTATATAGTGGTTTTTGAAGAGTATACAATTTTTTTTGATTTTGTTGCCTTGTGTTATTAATGCAGCCAACTTAACAAAAGGAATAAAGCAGAAATTCTTATTTTTGGGGCTACTTTCACGTGCAATTCTCAGAATTGAGTCCCAAAATCAGGTGTAATAATAAATTATGTATATTTTAAGTTATTTTCAATATGTTAAATGTAGATTTTTAAAAAACACTTCTAGGCAAAAATTCTTTATAGAAACAGATAACATTTATAGCAAATATTCCTCAACAGAATGTCAAAAATTTAAAAAAAAAATTGTTAACCTTCAGATACTATTTTATACGCTGGTTCACTAAAGAATGAATAACCCATATTTTCTATATGAAATATATTTTCCCTCTTAGTTGTGTTTATTTGTCTTATCTTTTCCCTTTCGTGTTAGTTATTTATTGCGTTGCTTTAAGTAAATATGTATTTTAGACAAAAAAACAACATTAATATTTCTTTAAAAACGCCTTGAAGTGGCGGCTTTAGATGTTGACACTCAACTTACGCACGCGTTCAATTTTCTGAGAATATTTGTGTATTTCCACTACATGTCACAGCGCGCTGTCCTCTCCACACCTGCGTTTGTCATCATCATTCGTGCCCCTATCTTCTTCACTCAGAGAGTGAAATTAAATTTATATGAATGTGTTATTTGCATACAACGTAGATAAATAAAAGTGAATAGAATATATAGAGACAACGAAACGAACTGCCATTTACTTACACATTCAGTAGACGCTTAGAAAGCCACTCACAACCAACACCATAGACACCTATACTCGTACCACCCCACCGTATCGCCAAATTGAAATTTCTTGGACACAATTATTGGCCCAATAACTAATAATTTATATATAGATAATCATTCAACCCATAAAAAAAAATAAAAAATATACAGAGAAAAAATACTACGAACATTGGCCACAAAGTAGAACATCTGTGTGAGAAAACAAACAGCTGCCACTTGTTTTTTTTTTGTGTGCCATTTTATGCTACGGATATTTAGGTATATTGCCCTGTTCACTTTGCTTTTTATTTTTTATTTTCAAGTAATTTAAACGATTAGTAATTTGCAACAGAAATTTAGTGGTATTGCTTTAAAATTTATGAAATTAAGTAAAAATAACTTTTCGAATCGCATGATTTTTGATACTAAAATTATATCCTACAAGGCGAATACACTTACTGGTTTATTCGGACTCCTTAGATTGCGAAAATATAAAAAATTTCAAAAATAATTTTTGATTGTCTATTTTTTGATATACATACATTTAATGACAATGCAATAACATTATGCAACAAAATGAAAAAAAATCTCATATCAATATTCTCACTGCTTTCCAGGACTAGTGAGAATATTTCGATATTTTCTTTTGCCAAGAATTCCTTTATTCTTTGAGAAAAATGTTAAATTTTGAAAAGTTTTTTTTGTCCCATTTTTACTTATACCCTTACCTTATAGGAGGATATATTATATATCATTTGATTCGACCCAAAAGTGTAACACTAGATGGAGTCACTTTAGACCCTAAGTTTCTTTGAACCAAATTCGTTTAATTTTTAAGTCGTTTGAGCCACGTCCGTCTGTCTGTCTGGCTGTCCGGCTGGTTAACACGATAACTTTCGAAAGACGAAACTTTGCATAAGTTAATTTTTCCCCAAAACTACTTACGGTATTGAAAATGGGCTACATGGCCACGCCCCTACTGGTACCTCCCATACAAATTCCGCCAACTTTAGAAATCGAGTAATACATAATATCAATACATCTAATTCGATCGTTCCCAAATTCTATATTTAGTAAAACTATAAAGTTTTGGAGAAAAAACTGGAAGACTAGCCACGCCCCATATAAATGTACAACTCCGCCCACAGAGTAATAATATCAATACATCTAACTCGATCGTGCCCACATTCAGTATTTAGTAAAAGTGTAGCAGAATAAAGTTTTGGAGAAAAAAACTGGAAGTCTAGCCACACCTCTTCTGGTACCTCCCATACCCATCAGGTACGCCCACTTTAGAAATCGATTAATATTATTTATAGATCCAACGCGATCGTGACCAAATTCTGTATTTAGAAAAGCTCAAGCAGAATAAAGTTTTGGAGAAAAAAACTGGAAGTCTAGCCACACCCCTTCTGGTACCTCCCATACAAATGTACCATTCCGCCCACTTTAGAGATGGAATAGTAATATCAATACACCCAACGTGAACGTGCCCAAATTTTATATTTTGTAAATCTAAATCAGGATAAAATTTTGAGGAAAAAACTGGAAGTCACACCCCTTCTAATACTTCCCATACAAATGCACCATTCTGCCCACTTTAGAGATGAAGTAGTAATATCAATACACTCGACACGATCGTGTCCAAATTCTGTATTTTGTTAAGCTATAACAGGACAAAGATTTGGAGAAAAAACTGGAAGTCCAATTCTGGTACCTCCCATTTAAATGTACCACTCCGCCCACTTTAGAAATCAAGTAGTAATATCAATATACTAGAAAACTTTATGTTTTACTGAAGGTGAGGGTATATGTAAGTAGGTATTCCCGACTGAGACGTTCTTACTGTTTTTTTTATTCATAAATAATCCGAAGAATTATGAATTTTTTTTTGAGATTCAATGAAATTTGGTAGACAGTAAGAGATCTATATGAAAATTACCATAGGCTATAATTTTTTAAACGTTTGGGCACGGCAAAACTTATTTGTTAAGCTAAAGAGATAAAAATTTATACCTAAAAAACACTCGGCCACACAAATATGAACATAAAGACGACATTTTAAATTTCGATCTGTGGGCGAAGAGGGCGTGTCAAAACTGTTTTGACTAGTGAAATTAATTTTGGTACACACATAGTACTCGGCAGTACAATTACAAATTTGCAGACGAAATTTTTAGACCAGTGGGCGAGGTGGGCATGGCCAATGTGTATTTAAGTCCTAGAGAGATAAAATTTGATATCCACGAATAGACGATTGTTTAATTTTGGATCAGCGGGTGCGGCCGAACTATATTTTAGCCCTAGATAGATAAAATTTTATACACAGATAGTATTCTGTAACACAACTATGAAGACATTTTAATTTCCGATCAGTGGGTAAGGTGGGGGAGTGGCTATACTATGTTTTAGCCCTAAAGAGATAGAATTTGGTACACAGAAATAACTCGGTAGTACTGGTTGAAATTTGCAGACCTAATTTTTATTTTTAACCGGTGGGCGGAAGGGGCGTGGCGAAACTGTATTTTAGTCCTACAGACATAAATCTTCAAATATAATTAGTATTTGGCACAACAATTACAAATTTTTGATCAGTGGACAAAGTGGGCGTGGCCAAACTGTATTTCAGTCCTAGAGCGATAGAATTTGGTAAACAGATAGTACTCGGCACTACAGATCCAAATTTGGGGACTAAATTTTTATTTTCGAGTAGTAGGCAGATGGGGCTTGGCAAAAATGTATTTTATGCCCAAAGTGATAAGTATTAGTACACAAATAGAACTCGGCACAACAGATATAAACATGTAGACGAATTTTTAATGAGCGGACGGATGAGGGCGTGGCAATAATATTTTTTAGTGTTAAAGAGATAACATTTAATATGAAGATAGTACTTAGAACAATAAATATAAAAATGTAGACGACATGCTTTTTCTGTTTTTTCAACCCTAGAGAAATATAATTTGGTGCACAGATACGAATACGAATAGTGGGCAGAGGAAATAATATTTGATACCACCCTAATGTATGGCAGCGAAAAGTCAACTTTGGATTTTCGGTAATCTTTGAGCGGAATATTGTATCGGTTGTTAAGAATAGCTTTGGTCAAAATTTGAACAAAATCAGACAACTTTAAGCCTTGCCCCGAAGAGGTCAATAGTCAAATCTATATATGTATGTATATGAAAATGAATTTTGTCTTTGTTTATTTGCATTTTTAATACAGAGTAGACTCGAAAACGGCTTGACCAACCTGTGTGTAGCAGTGTGGTGAAAATGGGCAACTTAAATTTTTGATATATAAAGTGGGCGTGGCCCGCCCATTGGGTACTATTTTTGAAAACCAAATATCTGGAGTACTGTTTCTCCATTCGCCTTGAAAATTTGTGTGAATGCTTTTGGCAGCAATGTTCGTGATTCAACAAAAAATGGGCGGGATCGGATCAGTGGGCGTAGTATAAAACTTGAAACTAAAAACGGCTGTATCTCAAGAACAATAAGAGGTATAAACTTGATATTTGTTATATGTTGCTGGTATTTATTAAAGTTAAGTTGGACCGGCCGTGGCATGATGGTTAGAACACGCGAGATGATGGTTACCATGCGGGAGATCACACGTTCAACTCCTGGGTCCAGTCATCTAAAAAAGAAATTGTTTCATTGCCGGCTGCCCCGGCTACATAAAGGGGCACAATATTCTGGTCAAACATTTTTAAATTTCCGCAAAATATTTAATTTCGATAAGTAGGCGGAAAGGGCGTGGGTTTTTAGTATTATTTGTATACAGATGGTACTCGGCACTATAGCTAGTGTATAGTAAAAAGAATAGGGAATACAGATGTCGAAATGTTGTTGTATAGTGTAAACGGAATTGGCAAATCTTTGCCACCATATAATAAACACACAGAAGTCAACAACATTTCTACATATAAAACTATCTAAATGAGATTACGTATAAGCCAATAGGCAATAGTGTACGTTGTAATGGTCGGCGAATAATTGGCCCCTTTTGACATTCACTTAATGTTTATGCGCATTCCAAGTGGTGCTAATAACATTATGTTATTATGTTAAAATATGATTTACAATTAATTGAAGTTAAGGCCAATAGTTCAATTAAACATAATTGTTGAGTGCAGCTAAAAAAAATATTTCATCATCTCTTAGACGACTATTGTTATAAACAAAACATTTTCACTTTCATCATAAATAATAACAAGAAAAGGAAAAGTGAACTAAAGTAACAAATAAGGTTAGATAATACCAGAACCGGGTGAGTATAGTCGTATAAGGTAGGACACTCTCATTTAAAAAAAAAAAAGGTAAACAAGACAACGAAACAGGTTCAGGTGGGCCCCACACATATGACATCAAATGCAAGACAGTCGTTTGGGGCAACTGCTATTGAATCATCGTTTTGAAATATATCGTCATCATCACGGTCATGCTGATGATGATCAGCACCTCACAAATTAGAATTTTTTTTTTCGATTTGTTTAGTAACACAATAAAACACGTTAAGTTCAACTGTTTGTGTGAACTGAGTGATGTTTTGTCTTAAGAATTTGTTTGTTATTGAATTTTTGCAATAAATCATATAAAATGACGTAGTTTGTTAAATTTATACATATCACATAAGCTGAAGTTGTTAAAATTATGCAAGCTCATGATTTTGTATCATTTAAACAAAAAAATTTTAATGGCAATAGAAGAAAAAAATAATGAAACAAAGATTGCAAATACTTCCGGCGCAATTAACAAACATTGCAAAAATGTAATCGATTCGAATGTTAATAATTGTTTGCGGATATGACTGATATAAGCAAACAACATAAAGTGATCTCTTTTGACATTACTCTCTTATCTTATTAAATTTAATGAAAAGCTTTGCAAAAAAAAAACTGACATTGGGAATCGAAGTAGGTCTCCTTTGTGTGAGTCTAGAAGTGTGTTAATTCACTTAGAGGGAGTATAATTATAAAAAAAAGTTAGTAAAAACTTACTAAAACACTCTTAAATCAGATAAATAGATCGATTTTTGAAAAAGTTTGTAAAAATTCATATAAATATTTAAATTTTGACTGCGACATAATTAAGAGAAGGCTGTTGATGAAACATTATTGATTTTTAATTACCTGCGATTAAATTGTCAACGATTTATTGAATCACCCTCTCATTGCTGCATTGGGCCTCGGGCATCATCATTTAATTGCCGCATTAAGTTGCAGATTTATAAACGAAAAACTATAAACAAATTTAATGTTTTTACTAAAAATGTAATGATTTTGTACAATAATTTTAAATTGTGATATGTTTAAATATGTATTTTATATGTTGCAATTTTGGTTGGGGGAAATTTTACTGTTTTATGCAAATGTATTTACTAATAAGATCATAATTGTTGCATAAAAAAATAATGTAATGTAATGTATTGTAACAAAGAAATATTTTTGCTGTTAAGGAAATTAAGTGTATTTTTTTGTCAGTACAAATGTTTAACCAATTAAAGAGAGTAAAATTATTGAAATCTTATTTGGCCACGCCCATTTCTACGCCCACGTTTTTAATACATTTAAAATTCCTATAAAACGCTCTAAAAATTTTATTTATTTACAGGTTTTGCTCTATAATATTCTATATGGAAAATATAATAGGTTATATATGTTTTTCAATTCTGGATTAAATGAGCGGAATGGGCGTGGCAATATATTTTTTTGAGCTAGAGTGATAAAATTTGGTACACAGATATTACTCGGTAACACGAATACGAATATGCAGACGAAATTTTTAATTGCTATAAGGGGGCGGAAAGGGCTTGGCCAACCTGTAAAATTTAATATTCTTATAATACTTAGCCACACAATTATGAGTATGCAGACGAAATTTTAATTTTGGTCAGTGGGCGATGCGGGCGTGGCTAAACAGTATTTTAGGCCGAGATATATACAATTTGGTACACAGATAGTACTCGGCAGGACTGGTTGATTGATTTGCAGACGAAATTTGTATTTTCAATCAGTGGGCGGATGGGCGCGGCCAAACTATATTTTAGTCCTAGAGAGATAACATTTAATATCCTGATAGTACTAGCCACACAATTATGAGTATGCAGACGAATTTTCGGTCAGTGAGCCATGTGGGCGTGGCAAAACAGTATTTAAGCCTTAGATATATACAATTTGGTACACAGATAGTACTCGGCAGGACTGGTTGATTGATTTGCAGACGAAATTTGTATTTTGAATAAGTGGGCGGATGGGCGTGGCCAAACTATATTTTAGTCCTAGAGAGATAAACTTTATATATAGATTATACTTGATACAACAATTACATATTTTCCATCAGTGGGCGGAGTGGGATATTTGATACGAGTATACATATATTACTCGGCATTACAGGTTAATTTCTTAAAATGGGAGTGGCGAAAATGTTTTTTTTTTCCCCAGAGAGATGAAATTTAGTACTCATATAGCACTCGGCACAAAAGATATGAATATGTAGACGAAATTTTCATTTTCGGGTGGGGGCGTGACAAAATTGTTTTTAGGGTTACAGCGATTAAATTTGATATGCAGATAATACGAAGCACAACATATATAAAAATGAAGACGAATTTTTTTTCTCATCAGTTGGCGGGTTTTATTTACCAAAAGTGTTTTTAACCATAGCTGGGAAAAAAAATTCAATAAACCGATTCTGGGCAATTCCACGTATTTAATTAAAAAATAATTAAATATTTTAAATAAAAATTGGTCAATTAATATGTACAAGAGAACGAAAATTATGGACAAATGGAAAAAAATTCTATTTCTTTTAATTTTTATCAATTTGGCAACAGTTTGAAATGAGCATATAACGAACACTCTCCTCTCCTTCGTTATACGCTAGGACTAGAGTTTCTCTTTTTCCCGGACTTTTCATTTCCCGGGAAACCGGGAAAAAATTTTGCATTTTGCAGACAAACTATGTTAATTTTTTTCAATTTTGCAGTATGAGATTATATAGTACAAGCTGCAAGTAAAACAAAAACATTACAAACAAAACCATAACAAACGAAAAACATTCATTTTAATGTGTATGTATATTAAAATATGAGTTAAACAATAAAAGTTAATTTTTCATTTTGAAAATATGTTTTGAAAACAAAAAGAGCGTTAATAGCATCATCAGACAGTCTGCTTCTAATTCTATTTACAAATTTCCCTGTTGTTGAAAACATTCTCTCCCTTTCAACTAATGTTGGACTTATTATCAGAAGAGCATTCGAAAAAATGGTGACATTTTTCGTTGCTTTTCCACTTACTTCGAAAAATTTTAAATCCTTTTTTATCGAGTAATTAAGTAGTCTATTACATGATGCAACATTGCATTTGTTATGGCATCGGTTAAAATATCCTCAAATGGTCTTTCGGTACTAATGTCACAAATAGGACAACAATAGGACGATAACGTCTTCTTTAAAAAGACGAGTATAAATTTGCTCAGCGTACGCGATCACATTTTGTTTTGAAGCAGTTTGAAATAAGTTATTAACATTCTTATCAAATACTGTTGGATCTTTAAGATACTTCACTAAAGTATAAAGACGCTTGCCCCTTCTTTCTTCAATTCGCTTCTTTAAAGCTTCTAAAATTTGATCTGTTAAAGGTGTTTCAATTTCCCGGGAATCCCGGACGAATTTCCCGGGAAACCGGGAACTAAAAATGACCGGGAATCCCGGGAATTCCCGCCCGGGAAATCCCGGGAGAGAAACTCTAGCTAGGACTTACATTAACATTTTCTAATATTCTATTTATCTTGATAAGTAAAAACTGCTATCTCTGGAAAGATAAAACTTCTGTTTGCTTTCTTATAAGGTTTCGGCTTTGTATGATTTAAAATAAAAGTTTTATGTGTTAATAGAAATATATGAATTTTGTGTCACACCCGTCCCCGTAAATATGAGAAAAGTTTAATAAAATTGTTACTTCACATGGTAAAACATTGATACTTTCCAACAATAATAATGTTAGTGCAATTAATAATATAGTGATATTTTGTGAACATTTATTTAAATATTTGAGTATTAAGTTACAGAAAACATTTGATCACACACGTCCCTGGGTAAAAAATAAAGACTGCCATAAGGCATAAATATCTTTATAGAGAAAAATGTTAAGAGGGAAACACTAGTGGGTGTCGATCAAAATTTTACCCCTCTAATTAAAAAAAAAAAATATAAAAATAAAAAAATTATATAGAAACCAACTTAAGGGTTGAAAATAGAGTGTAGGTATGATTTAAGAAACTGTTGGGGTTGCAAAAATATTGGCGATCGGTCATACATTCGACTCCTCTAGGGACTGCTTTAGGGCAGTTAGAGAGGTGGGAGCCAATTTTATAAAAATTCGATTTTTGTATGGAAGCCCCCATAGGGGATGAAGATGGGGGCTAGGAATATTTGAGAAAAATCGTAGGTGGGAAAATGACTGGGGGTCGGTTACTTATTTGAAACCTCTAAGGGGTTGTCCTCGTCCTTAACCCAATTTCTAAAACATTTCAATATGATCAGAACAATACTTTAAAAGTTGTGAACTTATTACCGTGTATTATCCAATCGGCCCCACTGTGCAATATCACAGATAACGATTTAAAATATGTCTTATAATTTTCTTATATGTTTGTCATATAACACAGTGCAATAGTGAAAAAACACCCGATCGTGACTATATAGGTTCGATGGTACAACCGAAGCTGAGTAAAACCCTATCTCAGTTTGACTAGATTGGCTACCAACATTTTTTTTTGGCGCCATAAACTTTTTGCAATCCCTTGGATCCTTTCAAAAAGGGTGACATCACTTTTTGGCTAACAGTTTCTACAGTTTTTAATCTAAGGGTGCAAACAGAGTGAGCGCTGATGCCGAGTGGAGCCGAGCCGAGCTTATTGACGCTTATTTTCATGCGAGAAGAAAATTTGTATATAACACAGTGAATGCGAGAATCAGCGCTGAAATTCTGTTTATTCCATGTGTTTTGCTTTTATGTCATTAGGTCTTGTTGTTCATTTGTGTTTATAAAATTGCTGTACACGTGATTAATGCAATTATTAACACAAAATAATTGGAAAACATCTAATTACACTAAAAAGGAATCAATTTGGTGGATTTCATCATTTATATAATGATTGAAGAAAATATTGTAAAATAAAAATATTAAAAATATTTGAAAATATATTTAAGAAATTTCACTTATTATTTGATCGATATCCATTTTATTTTTATTTTTAAACCATTAAAAAATATGACTGCACGCTAAAAAGTAAACATCGACAATGCAAAAAAGCTCGCAAAACGCATATTTTGCTCTCTGCTCTTGTCGGCGTTCACTATGTTATACACAAGCTTATTTGTATTGACTTGTATGTAATCAGTTTTATCGCACTGACAATCTTTATCGCATTGACAATGTCGGCTCGGCTGTCAGCGCCCACTCTGTTCGCACCCTAACGCTTTCTCTTCTTAAGCAAAGTTGTAGCTAATAGTCCGCTTAAGAAATTGTCATAATAGTCTTTCCCAAAAAAATAGACTTGCCTCATTTATTTTAAAAAAACTTTGATAAAAATTTTTATTTTTTCAAGGGATTTCAAAAAGTTTAGGGCCCAAAAAGTGTCAATCTAGCCAAACTGAGATAGGATTTTACTCAGCTCCGGTTGTACTATCGAACATATATAGTCACGTTCGGGTGTTTTTCAAAAAGTTTGATTTTGAACTCTATAAAAACTTTAATTTCATCATAATTTTGGAGTTTATTTTACTAGGTCACATACTTCGTAGCAGAAATCAAGTTCTTTCAGTGTCTACCTGTTACTAAACGTCTTAAAACTTAACATTCTTGGTAATCACAGCTATTTTTTAATAATAAATTTTCTATTTATGAATTATAACCAAAAATGTGAGTAACTTGGTCA
Organism: Muscina levida; assembly: GCA_964034835.1. Lineage (NCBI taxonomy): Eukaryota > Metazoa > Arthropoda > Insecta > Diptera > Muscidae > Muscina > Muscina levida. The sequence goes on along the minus strand of OZ035882.1, from coordinate 36,301,182 downwards.
CACCCGTCCCAATGGAATTGCCCATATTAATAATTTCATTCAAAAGTAAACCATCTTGAAAACTTTTTTTTTCAAAATTGAAATCTCCAAGAACAATAGTTATCAAAAGTTTCAAAAACGAATTAACATCTGAAATAGCGGACTAATATTGTTGTACTTTTTATTTAAAGATTATATTTTTCATAATTTTTTCACCAGGCAACAAGCACCAATGTGATGTGCAACCATTTGGCAATAATAATAATAATAAATTTCAATTATTCAATAACAATCATAAAAGCAAAACCAAACAAATAATACGAAAAAATAACGTATTATTGTTTACTTAGAAGTTTGCTGTGTTCACATAAAATACATTCGCACACACACACACTCACATGACGTTTTTATAAGTTTTTAATAAATTTAGCACAATTTCAACATATACGACGAATTAGACGGACAAGTGGGGGTGTTTCGTTTTGTATCCAACTTGAATACAAAAAAAGAAAAATACAAAATGAAACAATCGCCTCCTCCAATGTGCATACATATTTTCATTATAAAAATGGAGATCAGTGTCTCATTCAAATGGCAAAAAATAAAAACAAAATAGACAAATATCATCACACACAATTTCGTCAAGAGAAAATATTGTGTGCGGGATGTTGGTGAGCCAGTAAATATACATATAAATTTCTCAAGAAATTAGCAATTTTTTTTTGTATTTTAACTCAGCAAGTCGAGGTTGTTTAACGCTGGTTGTAATGAGGCAATAGTTACAAGTGCTGCCTGAACAGCTCAAAAAATAAAAATATTATTATAAATGAATGACGACACTACTGGGCTGACTGACTGGCAGAGGAGAGTTCATTTATAAGAAGGCAATCTTGAAGGTGACAGGGTTTGTAAACTATGCTGCTAAAGGTGAGGCATTAAACTTAAGTCTAGCTTTGGCATTATTTGGATATGGGCATATGGGTCCACCGGGGCCAAAAATTGTCGAGAACATATGATATTTTCTAACATTATATTTAAAATAGTTTATTTCAGTTAAAACTATGTAGAAAGCGGTCAACAAACCTAACATTGATAACACACTTTACCACGCACATGCACTGTCCAAAGGGTATATTTAGTTTGTTCTTTCATTTGTAATGCCCATAAGGAGGCGTGGCCAAAAGAGGTCAAAGGTCAGGTTCTTAGTAAATTCTATGTTTTTTTTACTAATGTTTGATTAAGAAATTCAAATTTTTTTCTTGCAAATATGAAGTAGTAAATTAGTGACGAGGCGGGTCGGCCACTTTTTACCAATTTGGTTCCAAATAGCCTGGTTTTATCTCTTCTATACTGTGAAATTTTCAGGACGATTAAATTATTATTATGGCTGTTATAACGGTTTCTTTTTAAAGGGGCGTGGCACAGCCCTCTTCTGCCCAGGCTGTAATTCATACCAACAGCATATAACAAATATTAACTTTATAGTTCTTGAGATACAGCCGTTTAAAGTATTTTTGGATCACGAACTTTGCTGCCAAATGCATTCACACAAATTTTAAAGGCGATTGGAGAAACATTCCTCCAGAATAATTGAAATATATTGTTCAAAACGTTTTCGATTCGATTCCATTCCAACACAAACACTAGAGCCCCGACTTGCGTCGTTGCAATTTCAGGTTGCGTCGTTTTGTTCCCGATTTGCATCGTTTTGATTTCGAATTGCGTCGTTTTGTTTCCGATTTGCATCGTTTTGGTTTCGAATTGCGTCGCTAAAAACGGTTAAATTTTTTACTGCATCTACTTTTTATGAATAAACATATGTAAATGAATTTAATTTTTGTTACATTTTCTTAATTTATTGTTGTTTTTATTACTTTATAATAATTATAAACATTTGTTGAAGTAAATGAAATAAATGAAAATTTATATAGAAAAAGGTGATTCGATTTGCGTCTCGTATCTCCGGTCCCCAATAACGACGCAAGTCGAGGCTCTAGTGTACATATATAGATTTGACCGCTTTATGCACAATATTCCGCCCGCATTACTGAAAAACCAAAGTTGGATTTTCGCTGCCACCCTAAAGGATGGGCATCCTTACTGAATTACTTAAGTGGCCCATTACAACTTACGAAGGTGGTCTTCGGTCTTCTGCGTTCGTTCTCTAGTTAGTCCTACTAGATGGTGGCACGTCGCCAACCACTTGGTTCTTCCAACGATCTCCCTGCTCTGTGCCGACCTTCAGGTTTGCCTTTAAACCCCGCCGTCGACACGGATAGGTCCATATATTTTTCGGAGTACTTTTCTCTCGAATACTCCCAGGTTTTGTATGTCCGGTGTCCTGCAATTCCTGTTTCTTAGTATCCCGAGAAAAGGTGGAGTTACTAAAGTTCTGCCGAAGACCGTAAAAAAAAATTGGCGAGCACTTTTCTCCACTTGATTTCTTGGCTGTCACTATTTTTCTTATTAACGGATGATCCGAGGTAGGTAAATGCATCTACTACCTCAAAACAGTCATTATTAACGTCATCGTCATCGACAGTCATCGAGAGGACTCTTTGTTCAAAGAAATCATTATTTTTGTTTTGTCCTCGTTGACTGCTAAACCCATTCTTGCTGACTTCTTTTCCTCTGATTAGAAAACTGCAGTAACATCCCGCAGATTTCGGCATAAGCTAGTGGCATGTGGCTCTTGTGGAATACGTTAACACCAGCGTTTCTCATCACATTCTCCATAGCTAAATTATTATTGTACAGGACAAACTACCACCCTGCCTGAGACCTCTTTCCCTGTTGAATGGTTCAGAGTGATCCTTACCAATCTTAAGCGCGGATTTGGTGTTTTCCAAGGTAAATCTGCAAAGTCGAAATAGCTTTACAGGAATACCAAACTCAGACATGGCTTCATATAACTTACTCTTTATCGGAGAGTCGAAGGCATCTTTGTAATCGACAAAGAGGTGGTATGTGTCGATCTGCTTTTCAAGAATTGTTTTTTACAGAATTTGTCGTAAATTGTGTATTTGATCCGTTGTAGATTTGCCATGTCTGAAGTTGCACTGGTAAGTTCAAATTAGTTTTTCTACAATGGCCTTTAGACGTTCACACAATATGCTTGAAAGGACCTTAAACGCAATTGGTAATAGGCTTATTCCACGGTAGTTCTTACACTCACTACGACCTCCTTTCATGTACGTGGGACATAACAGACTGAGACTCTAATCCAGCTATCGGCAACTAACACAACCACAATATGGGTTTGTGTTGGTGAGTTGTTCTCTTCCCTCTCTCACTGTAGTGAAGGAAATTGTTGTAAAGATTTTTTCATAACTATGAACAAAATTATAATATAGGAAATATTACTGTTGTGCGCGTGGCAATGCACATTAACATATAAGAACTCATTTTTACCGAAAAAATTCATTTCTTTTATTGTCTTGCTAACAACAAGCGTCGACACAACTGCGTCGGACGAATGCTCAAGCGTGACTGATTCAGTTTGTTTGTTTTCGTTCAATGTGTGTGAGAATACATGTGTGGCTCTCTCGCTCATGTTGCACAAGTGCGCGCTCTCGCCGATCGCTGCTCTAATCTGCGAGCATGCTCTCCTCTAGCCAGATGTTCACCATGAGCTGATGCATGCTCCTAATCTGGTCCAGCCGCTTTGTTGTTTTAAAGGCGGGATATTGCCACACGTATCTCGTTCTGGCTAGGAGGTGGAGAGTTAATACCATCGTCATGAATTGGTGCGGGGTCTTTTGGAGTGGTGTCCGTATCCAGTAGATTTCTGAAATATTCTCTCCATATCTTTAGAACGTTATCCGGGTCACTAGCTGGCCTTCACTGTGCTTGCAGGAGGGCAACCCTGTTCCGGGCACTCTTGCCTTAACTCTCTTGTAGAATTTTCGGGCTTCCCCTCTGCTTCGGAGCAACTCAGTGCACTCAGCCTGTCTCTTCATTCAGCTTCTTCTTTTTCCGCCTAAAAAGACCAGGTGCCTTTCGTACATATATATCTATTTTTACCCTCACCCAACGGGTTGGGGTGTATATACCATTTGATACGACCCAAAAGGTAACACATAGAAGGAGTCACTTTAAGTTTTTGGATTCTTTGAACCAAATTCGATTCATAACTTTTTAAGTCGTTTGAGCCATGTCTATCTGTCTGTCTGATTATTTTCGGAAGGCGCAATCAATTATTTTTAAACTTAGCATGGGTTGTTATTTTTCCAAAACTACTTACGAGATTGCATATGAGCTAAATGGCCACGCGCCCTCTGGTACCTCCCATACAAATGTACTACTCCACCCACTTTAGAATTATAGCAATAAAAGTAAAGCAATAACAGGATAAAGTTTTGGAGAAAAAAAAACTGTAAATCTATACACGCCTCCTTCTGGTATCTCTGAAAATCGTAAGATTTGCCACACGTCTTCTGGTACCTCCCATACAAATGAACGAAAACACCCCCATAGTTTTAGAAACATACTTTTTATAAGTACACTGAACTCACTCATATTTTGCTGAAGACGTTTATTTGACATTTGAGCCAGGAATGGATATGGACTACATTAGCAGATTTCTTCTAGTAACAAAATAAACTAAAGGGTGTCCCAACAAGAGTGCAATTTTTAAATTTTAAATAAAACAGATATTTTAAAAAAAATCGTGAAACTTTATTATTTCGTAAAGTAGACAGAATGAGGTTATGTATGGAACAATATATCGTGCAGATGGCCGCCGCGGCTTTGCTGGCATGCACGCGATCTTTTAATGAAATTTTCAATGACCGTTTCGCATAAATGCTGCGATATTTCATTAATGCAGCGTCCAATTTCCTCTTTTAAGGCTTGAGTCGTTGTCGGCTTATTCGCGTAAACCATCGACTTCAAAAAACCCCAAAGAAAAAATCTAATGGTGTTAAATCGCACGATCTAGGCGGCCAATTCAGTTCTCCAAAACGCGAAATAACACGACCGGGAAATGAATGATGCAGCAATTGAATTGTTTCTCTGGCTGTATGACATGTGGCACCGTCTTGTTGGAACCACATGCCCTCCACATTCATTTCTTCAATTCGAGGCAAGAAAAACTGGTTATCATTTCACGATACCGAACACCATTGATTGTTTGCGCTTGACCTGCCTTGAGCGACATCATCACGTACAGCTGCAACATTTTCGGTCGATCGACCTGGTCGATGGCGCGTTGTTGTTTTTACATCACTAACAGACCCAGTTTCGACAAATTTATCCATTAATCTCTTTACAGTTGACTCTTTTGGAGCATTATTGTGACGCCAAATTGATCGCAATTTGCGAACTGTTTGCGGCTACAGTTCGCAATGAGAATGCGTTGTTCATTCGTGTATCGCTCCATTTTTACTAATCTCGTACCTTTTACTAGCAAACAATAAAAATTGTTCAAATGTCAAACATTGACACTTCGAATGTTGCCAGACTTAAAAATTGCGTTCTTGTTGGGACACCCTTTATTATATTTTCGGTATGAATTGTGTTTGAAATTTATTAAAAAATACTTTACCATACACGTATGATCGTGAATATCCCTAATATTTGTATCACCATTTTCACAAATGGTAAAGGGCATCTGAGTTTTTTTTATTTTTCAATGCAAATTATCTACGAGAAAAGCTGTGAGTTTTGAATTTTTCTTTGAAGGCGATCTTGTAACCCGGACTACTACTGATACTGGGCAAATGATAGTTTATGACTAATATTATGCCTTTTTTAATTTTATGGTGGTTATTTATTATCCCCTCGTATTTCATATTACCATTACTAAAATTTTTAATTTTCTCTCTCTCTCTGCCATCTCCGTACAAATCTGTACCCTGATCCCCATGATCATGTAAATATGATCTAATAGATCATTTGTTTGTTTACATCATCATCATCGCCAACATCATCGCAAACGACCATCTTTATGCATCATAATATTTATGTGTTTTTTTCATGTTTCCATAGAAAATAAAAACCTAGAAAATTCTCAAAAATGATTTCACAAAATTATGCCAATAGAAAAAAAAACATTGTAGTTGAATGCACACACTAGTTCCAAAGAATACTTGCCATATATTGTCTTAAAGCTGAAATAATAAAATTTCAACTTGTACAAAATTATTCATATGATGGACGGTTGGCATAAAACGCCATTCATTTTACGCTCATTAACAATTACTAAAGGGAGTCTCCACCACCACACAGAGACACAGAGACTTGTGAACAAGTTGCGTTCTTAAGATTAAATGGAATGTGGGTCAAGTAGAGCCGATAACTGAAATGTTACTGAAATTGTCGTTGAGTTAATTGCTTAACTAGAGGAATAAGTGTTTTTTTTTTTTGTTACTAAAGAAGGCGTACGTACGTATTAGATGAAGGCTACCATCGCCACCGCCACCACCACAACCACCATCGTCATTGCCAATGTTGCTTAATTAATATCGTGTGAAATTTCAAAGGTTGTGTCGTTTCTTTTGCTGTCGAAATACGCAATAATTTTTGCTTGCAGGTTAAAGTGTTTTATTGTACCTATAGCATTTTCAATATAAGGAGTTGCTAAAAGTTGAATACACAATAGGCCGTTTAATTTTTTTAAATTGCTATGAAATAGCTAAAGAAAATTTAAGGCAGCAGGATCTCAATACTACTCTACAACTACTATTGGAATAATCGAAATGGGTCGTTTTTGCTGTGATCACTTAAAATGTAAATTGACACAAACAAACACTCGAAATTCTTTTCAAAATGAGACAACTTTTCTTAATTGTAAATAATATCAACTGTTCTGCGTCGATTTTCTTACAAAAGGACTCATTTATTCATAATTTCACGACCAAAATGCTAAAATATATACTTTTTGCCTTCTTCGATTTCGTATGAAATTAAAAATTTAATTTTTTTTTTAAATTTTTCATAACTTCCAATCTATTGGTCAGACTAAAAAAAATAATGTAAGACTTCGTTGGCAGTTATGCTAAAAACTGTGGAACAAGAATCAATGAAATGAAAATTTTTATTCAAAATTAATAAAAAAAACTTAATTATAGAAAAATTTAGACTATTTGAGTAATGGTGAGACCATAAACCATCTACATCAATATATTGTCGGAATACTGATAAATTTTGCCTATTTTTATTCCATTTTTTTAAGAAATGGGCAATTTTACTTAAAATGGCCCTATACAGAAAAAAATATAATTCCATATTTTAAATTAAAATCAGTCAATTAATATGTATAAGAGAACAACAATTATGGACAAATGGAAAAATTTTATCTTTTGATTTTTTACAAATTTAACAACAGTTTGAAATGAACATATAACAAACAATCTCATCTCCATCTTTATACGCTAGGACTTACATTAACATTTTATAACATTTTATTTATTTTTATAAGTAAAAACTGTTATCTACGGAAAGACAAACCTTCTGTTTCCTTTCTCATAAGGTTTCGGCTTTGTATGTTTTATAATAAAAGTTATATGAGTTAATAGAAATATATGCATTTTTTTGTCACACCCGTCCCCGTAAAAATTACAAAAGTTCAATACATGGTAAAGGCCAGCACATGCATAAATGCATTTTGTATGAGAGCCTCCTTAGAGTGTTATTAATGGGGGGTAGGTATGTTAGAGAAAGATGTTAGGAGGGAAATATTAGTAGGGATCGGTCATACATTCTACCCCTTTAGCAGGCACCATGGGAGCTGCTGTAATAAAATTGTATGGAAACCACTTTTAAGGTGGAAAATAGCGGGAAGATATCTATGAGAAACTGTTGGGGTTCAAAAATATTGGAGGTCGGTCATACATTTGACTCCTCTAGGGGCGGCTTAAGGGCAGTTAGAGCGGTTGGAGCAAATTTTATAAAAATTTGATTTTTGTATGAAAGCGCTGGGGGTTATGATGGGGGTTAGATATGTTTGGAAAAAATGTTAGGTGGGAAAAATTACTGGGGGTTAGTCACTTATTTCAACCCTCTAGGGGCGAATTTGGGACAGTTGCGGGGCTTGTTGTGGATTGGTTTCTTGGGCAAATTTTCTTAGAATTCATCGTAAAGTTCGACTATGATAACCGCTTGGTCGAGAAAAATTTGTATACGATAGTACAGATAAAAAATAAATATATATCTTATTATTTTCTTATACGTATGTTTAATTTTATGTTTGTTATATAATTGAACTCTATCAAAAGTTTAATTTCTTCATACTTTTGGAGTTTATTTTACTAGGTCACACTCGTGGTAAAATGGTGTCACAACCGTCTTTTTTTCTAAAAAGTTGTTTGTTAAGAAAAAGTAGTTTTTTGCAAACAATAATTACTATACACAATTACCAAAATTTTGCAGAATTTAGCCTGAAAGTCATAATTTTGTAACAGCTTAGATTCCTGTAGTCACACCCGTCGTTGTCTTCTAATGGACATTCTGAGCAGAAATCAAGTTCTTTCAGTGTCTACCTGTTGCTAAAAGTTTTAAAACTTAACATTCTTGGTAATCACAGCTTATTTTTAATAATAAATTTTCTATTTATGAATTATAACCTAAAATGTGAGTAATATGGTCACACCCGTCCGAATGGAATTGCCCTTATATTAAAGAAAATATTTTATATCTAACAAAAAATTAATATTGCTTATAAATTTTTGTGTTACATGTTAAAAAATTTTATTTGAAACAAAGAAAAATACAGATAAGGGCCCTCCTTTAATTGTTTTTTGTTGCCACCTTTTATTGGAAAAATATTGCCCTCTTTAGGTGCCCTTTTCACAAATAATATACACCGATTGTTGTAGAACATTTTATTCAGCTATTTCTCATTTAATTAACACCGGCCCGTATTTCATTGTACCACTCCCGAGAATCGTATTTGTTCTGAAATTTTTAGTTAGTTACGAGTTATCAGTGTTACCGATGAATTTAATGGCGCATTCACATGACAATATACATATGTACATTCGTAACTCTCTTATCACGAATATGATTTTTTAAACCCTCCAATTTTAAACGTTAATACGAACAAGCAACAAAAGGCTTAAACGCACATTTCCATTTGTCCATTTGGTTGGCAGCGACCAATGAGTGCGGCAAGGTAGAAAACTTGTTTTTTGTTTATGAATGTGTTATGTTGACCCCATTTCCCTGTGAAGCGAGGCCGATGGAAATGGTTGCTTTTGCTTTGAATGGGTGAACTGCAGTTGACAACTTTCATTAGAGAACCCCCCTCCCTACTCCAATGATTGTGGATAGATAGATTAGCGGTAGACACTTAACTCTAAAGTAAAACTCGTGTCTAACGTGGAAAGAGCCTAAGAGACACAACGACAAATTGTGTATATTACTGTTGTTGTGCTCCCCAACATAGAAAATATAGGGGGCGCACATACTCTAGAGAGGCAGGCAGGGAGGGAGCAAGTTAACAGCCCAACAATGGGTGAAATGGGAAAGTAACAAATGATATAAACAATACAACACCACCACTACAAGGAAAATAGTGATGATGACGACAAAGTTAATGATGATGACAGACTATGGCGGGCACACCGAGTTTATCAAGAAACCAATGAACCTAACTCGCTCAAATCGCATAACCAGCTCACATACATAATTAATGCCATATTTAATAAGCAGTGCGCATGCTCGCCTGCGTCAAGGTGTCAATGCACCCAGTGACGTTTTTGGGGTCATTTCTTTTCTTGAGATTTTGTACACAAACACACACACAGAGCAACTAAGGTCGAAAGCACTCAGTTAAGTGTGTTGGAGTTGTGATGGCTTTAGTTAATGTTGTCACACCTTATTAATATTAAAATTATTCAGAAACTTAGTTTTCGTTTAAAAACAGAAAGTTTTTTGTGATCTTAAAGTAAAACCGCGAATTTAAATAACAAATGTTAAACAAAAATTCTCTCAAACTGCTTTCTTTGGAGTAAATTAGCCTCTACTTTGAGTCAAAAGTCATACTTCACACGTTGAGTGAAAGTTCTGGTAGCAAAATATTAAACAAGTATGGAACTATAGTTTGAGAAGTATTACACGTCACACACAGTATTCGTACACAGAAGTCGCAATTTCATAACAAAATATTAACTAAAAAAGGGCAAGAAGGTTTGACACTAGTTAAACATTAGCATGAGCTTTGACCAGTGTTTACATTCAATGTCGAATTAACAACATTTCTAATAGTAAATACAACTTTCCTTATCCATCGTGATTGCAAATATTTTTTTGTGAAAGTTGCCAAACTATCTCATCAGCACCCTTTACTGTGCCCTCTCCACCCAATTCCACAACCTTAAGAGTTAAAGGCTTCAAGAAACCATCGAGAAGCCTAAACACACCGGTGCGAAAATGGTATCAACGAAAATTTGGTAATTTAAAAATGTTTTTTATATGTTAAAACAAAATTTGGCAATCTTGCCAATAATATAGACTATATTTAGACATATGGGGGGTTTCATGTCAAATGACTTAGCTTTTGAAACTGATGTCATCCGATCGGAAAGACATTTATTTTGATAGATATCCCACAAATAAAATAATGGGTGCAAATTGGAAAAAATTAAAAAAAGTTTCCGATTTTGAATAAAGTTGGTGGTTTTTTTAAATTTTTTAATATTTTTTTTTGAAAGATTGGGGATATAGCTATCTAAACAGTTTGGGACAAATTTTGCTAGAAACAATGGGTAAAAAATTGCATGGATGAGAAAAAACACCTGGTAGGCCAAAATGTAAAATTGTTGACCCACTCTAACTCTTCTTGACCGATCTTGTTGAAAAATTGTGTCTAAACTACTATCTAATTGGACTAACTTTGGTGCAGCAAATCTCATCCCGATTGGATGACATCGGTTTCAAAAGTTGGGTCACTTGACATGAAAACCCCCATATTTAGGTATTATATTAGGGTATTTCTTGAAATTTGTTTTCTCTAATATTATTGCTGGTCCATATTTATAAATAAACACTTTGTTACGCACTGGAAGAGTGCGGAAAGAAAAACAACACGTCTGTTCCTTTCAATGGTTCTTAGGGAACTCAATTTATTATAATATGGTTTCTTACAACTAAACATTCTACATTCTAATCTAACCTAAAGTAAACAAAATACATACAATATTTATTACCTGATGTTGTTGTAATGTGTACACAAGCGTTGGTCCCTTTTCGTATCTATTTAAACATACCCGAAATGATCGAGTAAAGTAGGTACACACTTTCTACGCACATTACAACAACAACATGGGAAAATACTCAATATTTGTTGATTGTGTGGAACAACAACAAGCAACAAAATCTATTAATATATAAGATCAGTACATAACTGAACATTCTGCCGGCCTTAAAAGATCCTAATCTTTTAACAAACTCTTTATTTGATGTTACTTTTGTTTCACTTATTTCTACCCTACATAATACCAGGCATTACAACGGCGGCAGGTAGGTAAATGAATGATATATTGAGAGTCGTCTGGTAGAGTTGGAAATTCATGGATGGATGGCCGTAAATTAGGATCAAGAGATTTATACACCAAAATCTTTGCATTTGAGTAATAAACCCATTAAAGAATTGGAAATACACATTAACCATCAGTTTCTTAACAGTATGCGGCCATAAGTTCCTTTTTTCCAGGTAGCATCTCTAATGCGTTCGCTTCATAATATCCTCCTGCTCCTTTGTAGAATTTGACGCTTCTGTATGATGTCAATAATGATGACCATTGGAAATGACTCATAAACTGCTTGAAACATCTCCATCTCTGATCCATATATGTCCAACGCTGTTTCCGTCAATTCCATCGTTGCTTCCTGGTTGAAGAAAATACCTATTTCTTTGTAAATAGCTTACTTATAAAATCTTTTGCCGGACTTGTGTTGTAAGATATGACAACAATTATTATTTCTTTTTTACATTGCAATTTGTTTTTTTTTATTTGTTGGACTTAACATTGCCAAAAAAGTTCAAATTACATTTTCATTTTATTTTGCTTTTGATTTTACATTTTATTTATTTTGTTGTATGTTATTGTCCATACATGAATGATTTGATTCTTTATTTAAATCATCTATGGTAGGAAAAGGACAAACATTGCAGACTGACAAGTCTCCCCATTGCTGGTCCTTACGTCTACTTTTTATTAAAGCCATCCGAATTAATGATCTTTCGGATGACCCTCCCCCGCCTGCAGCTTTTTAGCGGAAGAGTCCTCATTTTAGGAGGAGGATGTTTCCTAGTAAAACATTATTACTGTGTTGAAAAACTTTCCTATGTTTGGTGTTCAGTCAAATATAATATTCGTTCTTCTACCACAAATATCCGTAGCTATTTGGAAGCAATTTTATAAAATGTTACTACCACAACTTACTCCATCTTGGAAATTTAAATTATGGCAGCACCATGTATTTCATTAATTTAAAATAATATTCTGCTACGTTGGTGACTTTTTTTTTTTTTTATATATATATATTCGATGGTGGACTGCATTGTATTGCAAGTCCGAAGGATTTACCAATTTTTCAGGCCTGCCATTCAGGACGATAGGATTCCCGAAGGATTTACCAAACTAAGGTTATTACCTATAAATAATTTGGCCTTCAAAGAACGATACCTCTGCTTAAGAAAATCAACAGCACTAACTGGTTTGGAAATGTCCGAGATTTTCGCAGAAGGTACTCAAACTTGTATCTTAATATACATCAGTTTCCTTTGCACTACTTAACACCACACCACACTTAATAAAACGTTAGTTGTATCCATATACTGGAAAATATATCCATATACTCATCCATCATAACATCCAAAAACGTTGTGTTACATATCTGAAAGGATTTACCAATTTTTCAGGCCTGCCTTTACAAACTAAGGGATTCTTGAAGTTTACCAAACAAAGGCTATTTCTACCTATAAATAATTTGGTCTTCAAAGAACGGTACATATGTAAGAAAATCAATAGCCTAACCACCTTTGGACAATTGCTAGTTTTCTTAGATGTAACTCAAACTGGATCGCTAAATATGAATCCAGTATCCCATGTAATACAAACCAAGTTGATTTTTTTTCACCAAGTTTTTTGAATGCTAGGAGAAGTATATCGTGATATAAATCTAACTTGTGCTTCAATTTATAACGATTTTTTCGTAATTTGTTTAATTTTTAATTTATACTTCCTAATAGCTATTTTTAGCGGAAATTGTGGGAAATTAAGAGTTCCATATATTGGAAAATTAGTTTCAACTGATTTAAATGAACACAAAACAAAAAGAATGATTTATAATTGGTCTTTTGCCATACGACTTTCCGGCGCGACCGACGAATTTGTACGATAAAGGAGTTCATCTTTCCCCCCTTGAAAAACACTAATGTCGTGGTGGGGGTACGAACTATTACAATTCCTCATCGTTTCCCACACCTTTTCGACTAAATCTGGTATGAATATAAGTCTAAGGTGACAATGGGAGGAGTTCCCCATCATTTGCATCAAACTTCTCCTCTTTAATGAAGAAATTGACACAAGAAAATACAACGCACATCTCTTCCAGCACAACACCGCTTTGAGCAACACTGCTCATGAAATTACATCACTATTTTAGGATTATTTTATTTAAAAAATCACTTTATTAATTTATTTAAGAAGTTTGCGAACTCTCACAGGGGTCACCAAAATAGTTAACCATATATTATTAGAAGCTGCGCGAACTTTCACAGGGGTCACCAAATGATGAACCAAAAATTAACAGAAGTTTTTGTGAATTTTCACAGGGGTCACCAAATGTTGAACCAAAAATTAACAGAAGTTTTTGTGAATTTTCACAGGGGTCACCAAATGATGAACCATAAATTAACAGAAGTTTTTGTGAATTTTCACAGGGGTCACCAAATGGTTAACCAAATATTAATAGAAGCTGCGCGAACTTTCACAGGGGTCACCAAATGATGAACCAAAAATTAACAGAAGTTTTTTTGAATTTTCACAGGGGTCACCAAATGGTTAACCATAAATTATTAGAAGCTGCGCGAACTTTCACAGGGGTCACCAAATGATCAGCACTGGAAGAGTGCGGAAAGAAAAACAACACGTCTGTTCCTTTCAATGGTTCTTAGGGAACTCAATTTATTATAATATGGTTTCTTACAACTAAACATTCTACATTCTAATCTAACCTAAAGTAAACAAAATACATACAATATTTATTACCTGATGTTGTTGTAATGTGTACACAAGCGTTGGTCCCTTTTCTTATCTATTTAAACATTCCCGAAACGATCGAGTAAAGTAGGTACACACTTTCTACGCACATTACAACAACAACATGGGAAAATACTCAATATTTGTTGATTGTGTGGAACAACAACAAGCAACAAAATCTATTAATATATAAGATCAGTACATAACTGAACACACTTGTTTTGTTACTTCTTGAGCTAATAAACACAAACCAATTTATTTTTCGTCTAATATATACATATGTCACATATGTATTTATATAGAGGTATACAACAATGTATATTTACGTATATAATTTTATGATGTAGTCATGCGTATTTAGTACATACAATATTTTTAAAAGTTTCAATATTGGCTTTAAGCCAACAAGTGACATGTATTTTTTGTATTTTTCTATATGTGTCAATTGTCTAGCGTTTATACAGAGAACGCCACATACATGCTTCTACAAAAACCACGAGAATTTCCCATTGCTGCGGTCCATAGTTTAAGAGCGTTTTTGTGTAATTTTGCAGGAAATCCAAAAATATATTTTCAAAAATAAAAACAAATTATGACTCATACGTATAATTTAATATGCGAAAATTAAATCATAAAGTTTTAAGATAGCTAAATTATTTGTCTATATTTTCATAACGTTGTTGGCTTGTGAGACGTGCACAGTGGGGGGCTCAGTGGATTTTTGTGATATAAGAAAAAAATCTTCTTTGGCTTTTAACTACAATATGTAACAAAATGAAACATTAGTATTCCCACCATAATTGTTCGATGCGTTATGGTGCCACTATTACAAAAAATCTAAATTTTTTTGTCCATGGTAAAGTTTAAAAAAAAATTGGGCAATTCCATTGGGACGGGTGTGACCATGTTACTTAAATTTTTGGTTATAATTCACAAATAGAAAATTTATTATTAAAAAAAAGCTGTGATTACCAAGAATGTTATGTTTTAAAACTTTTTGTAACAGGTATAAGCATTTTTCCCAAACATACCTACCCCCATCTTCAACTCCTAAGGGGGGTTCCATACCAAAATCAAATTTGTTTTAAAATTTGCCCCCACCACCCTTACTGCCCTAAAGCAGCCCCTAGACGAGTCAAATATATGACCGACACCCAATATTTTTGCAACCCCAACAGTTTCTCAAGACGTATCTACCCTCTATTTTCAACCCTGAAGGTGGTTTCCATACGATTTTTTTGTTTTTATAATTTTTTTTTTAAATTAGCTCCAGCTGCTTCCATGCTGCCTTCTAGTGGGGTAAAACGTATGACCGACCCCACTAGTATTTCCGTCCCAGTATACTCTAACATACCACCCCCTATCTTAACACCCTAAGGTGCACTTATGTATGTACGGCCAGTAGCAAAAAAATGTCATGTCAATCATATTTAAGAAAACCCAAACATTGTGTTTGTTACAATACTATACTGCTTATGGCAGTCTTCATTTTTTACCCAGGGACGGGTATGACCAAATGTTTTTTGTAACTAAATACTTAAATATTAAAATAAATGTCACAATATTATTAATTGCACTTACATTGTTGTTGTTGGAAAGTGTTAATGTTTTATCATGTAAAGTATCAATTTTATTAAACTTTTTTCATATTTACGGGGACTGAGACTGACTTTTATTATAAAACATACAAAGCCGAAATCTTATGAGAAAGCAAACAGAAGTTATGTCTTTCCGGAGATAACAGTTTCTATTTATCAAGATAAATGGAATTTTGGAAATGTTATTGTAAGTCCTAACGTATAAAGATGGAGATGAGAGTGTTCGTTATATGCTTTAAACTGTTGCAAAATTGATAAAAATTAAAAAAATATAATAATTTTTTTCCATTTGTCCATAATTGTCGTTCTCTTGTATATATTAATTTACCGATTTTTATTTAAAATATGAAATTACCACTTTTCCTGTAAAGGGCCGTTTTACTTGGAATTGCCCATTAGAAAATAGTTAAACATTTTTAAAATTCTTGTTCCATTGATTTAAGGATAACTTCTTCTTTTTATACCATCACCCTTAGGGATGGGGGTATATATCATTTGATACGACCCAAAGGTGTAACACATAGAAGGAGTCACTTTAGACCCTAGGTTTCTTTGAACCAAATTCGATTCATGACTTTTTTAAGTCGTTTGAGCCATGTCCGTCTGTCTGTCCGTCTGTCTGGCTGTCCGGCTGGTACGCACGATAACTTTCGAAAGACGCAATCAAATGTTTTGAAATTTTGGCCCGCCCCTTCTGGTACCTCCCATACAAATAAACCATTCCGCCCACGTTAGAAATCGAGTAATAATATCAATACACCCAACGGGATCGTACTTAAATTCTGAACTTAGTAAAGCTATAACAGGATAAAGTTTTGGAAAAAAAATTGAAAGTCTAGCCACGCCCCTTCTGGTACCTTCCATACAAATGTACCTTTCCGCCTACTTTAGAGATGGAGTTATAATATCAATCCAACGCGATCACACCCAAGTTCATTATTTAGTAAAACTATAGCAGGATACTGCTTTGAGAAAAAAAAACTGGAAGTCTAGCCACGCACCATCTGGTACCTCCCATACACATCTGGTACCGCCAACTTTAGAAATCGATTATTATTATTAATAGACCTAACGCGATCGTGCCCAAATTCTGTATTTAGTAAAGCTATAACAGGATAAAGTTTTGAAGAAAAAATTGGAAGTCTAGCGACGCCACTTATGGTACCTCCCATACAAATGTACCTTTCCGCACACTTTAGAGATGGAGTAATAATATCAATAACCTCGATACGATCTTGCCCAAATTCTGTTTTTTGTTCAATTATAACAAGATAAAGTTTTTAAGAAAAAATTGGAAGTCTGGCGACGCCCCTTATGGTACCTCCCATACAAATGTACCACTCCGCCCACTTTAGAAATCGAGTAATAATATCAATATAATTTTCTGTTTTACTGAGGGTGATGGTATATGTAACCCGACTGAAACTTTCTTACTGGTTCTTATTTGGCAGCAGCATTCATCCATCAGTTTCCGCATGTAGAAAAGAATTCCAAGCGCTTCGGACTTTTACGCTCCGTAGATAGTTCGTCACACCAAGCTTTTTCACTTGGTCCATCCAACGAAGTTTGGGTCGCCTTCTCCGGCGCCCATCGACTTCATTGCCGAAAACTTTTCGAGCTGGAGCATTTTCATCCATTCGTGTCCAAGCCAGCGCATGCGACCTATTTAAATGCGCTTAGTTCCGTCGATGTTGTTATACAGCTCTTAGTTCATTCGACCATTAACGATGTGGGTCCAAATATTTTGCGTTTGGTAGCAGCAGCTTGTGATCAATATTCGTCTCTTGATTTCCAGGCTGACATTAGTTTTTTTTGGTTACGGCGAAGCCAACATACATAAAATCATCTACCACTACAAATGTATAGTTGCCAATGTTCACGTAGCGTCCCAAACGAGTACGCTACTTGTTCGTTGAAACAAAAAACTTGGTTTTGTCCTCATTTATCAGCAGACTCTCTTCTGCTGACTTCTTGTCAATGCTCTAAAAGGTCGCAGTAACATTCCACAGTCCACGGCTAATGATATCTATGTCATCGGCATACGCAAGCAGCATGTGATATTTGTTAAAGATGATATCAGTTGTGTTTACTGCAGATTTCCGCATGATCATCACCATTATGATGTTAAAGAAATCCCATGACAGACTATCGCCTTGGAAGCCCTCTTAGCAGCTGAGGATAGGGGGATCACCTTAAGGGTCGTATTTACCGATCTCTAAAACTGTTAGTGTTGAAAAAAATATTGGGGGCTGGTCATTCATTTGACTCATCTAGGGCCGACTACGGGGCAGTTAGAGCGGTAGAAGAAAATTAAAAAAAAGTGTATGGGAGCCCCCGTACGGGGTGAAGATGGAGGTATGTTTGGGAAAAATGACTGTGGTCGGTCACACATTTGAACCCTCTAGGAGCGATTCTGGAGCAGTTGCGGGACTTGTTGTGTATTTTTTTTCCCAATACGAAAAGTTTCTCCTTAAAAAACCGGGGGCTCGATTTTGGTTTTTGACCCATGGTTAATTATTTAAAAATTTTCTTAGAATTCAACGTAGATTAAGATTTTGATAACCGCTTGGTGCATTTGTTTTATTCCATACCAATTGACCCACGCTAATATATATAGAACTTCCTTTCTAGTCATTTTTCTTTAAGACAATTTTTTATGTATGCATGTAAACAATAATTCTAATCTATCTAGATCAGAAAAAAAATCCAAATATCTAGATTGATTTCATGTTTGTTAAGAAAACAACAACAAATTGCAATTTCCCATAGTGTGCAGATTTCGGCAAAAAACAATGCTACTAGCTAATCGATTTCTAATTTGTTCACTCGAGGTCCCACAAATACAACAAGTCATTGTTCTACCCATTTTGGGGTATGGAAAAGTTAATGACCCTGACAGCTAATAGTTAACCAACCAAATGCAATGGGAAAAAAGGGGCTGGGTAATGACGATGACGACGTTGATTGCCATAAAAATAACTACACTCTACAAATTTAACAATAAACAAATAACAAACAATCCAACATCAAGTCTAGTACTACTCTATGTAATCACTAGTTATGGTCTACTAATCATGCATAAGCAACATCATACAAATATTGACTACATCTTGCAATTTGACACGTTATTGCCTAAGTCTATATACAATTTCCCCAAATGCAATTAGCCATAAGAGGCCGGTGATACTTATAAGGCATCTTTCGAGCTGATCGTTGCAAAGAGAGAGAGAGAGAGGAAGTATTGAGCAAAAATTACATACTAGTTGTTAATATAAAACTATTGAAGCGTTGCGATGATTTTACTTTTGCTTAAAGTACAGACGGCAGATATGAAAAGGTAAAAGACATTTCAAATTACACAGTTCGTCAAAGTTGTTGGAAATAGGGTTAATTTTTTTAAAATTCCAAAACTTTATAAAATCTATTGAACATTTTTATAGTGTTTATAAAATTTGTTATATGAAGACTTACAAACAGTTAAACTGAAAAACTTCTAAGCCGATTTTAGTAAATGTTTTTTTTATAACGGCACAGTGTGGCATATCAACCAAATAGGTTATGCCATATTTTCAAACAATTATTTATAAAACTTGTTATATGGGAACTGTAAGTAACGATGTTAGTAACATGGCACAAACACCCCAATTTGGCTTTAATAAATCAGCTTATTTCTAAAAGTTGTTCTGTTGACATTCAGAACGTATTGCTATTTCCACTGATCTGGCTAAACATTATTCGTCCTATTTACTGTAACCGTACCCAATCGAGTAATTATATCTTATCAATCTCATAAATCACTTAAACGAAGTTGCCAGACATATATGTTAAATGTGAATTGCTGTAAATAAAAAAAAATTCTTTGCCACACAATAACAATGTGTTAACTCATCCTTATGTACTCCTTCTCTCTCACCAATCTTATCTATATTATGCCACTTAAGTCCATACAGTGTGTATATAATTTCTTTCTTTATTATATACATATTTGGCTGCACAATTGTTATTTTAATGATATTTTACTGCCTAGATAAGATTTAGCTGTTAATCTAGACTTATCAATATACATATATATATTTGTTCATATATGGAAAGCATATAGAAAAATCTATACACCTGCCTGTATATAATGCGTTTATATGAGTCATATTGTGTAGCCAACATACTAAAGGTTAATTTTTCTTTGCCTTTGAAATCATTGATCGCTATCATGTCGCCGTCATTTGCTTTTTATCTACTTGAAAATAAAAACATTTTAGAAATAGTTTATTATAAATGTTTGGCAAGGGAAACCACCAAAAAATTCGTAATTAGTCATGTTTTTTCCACGGCCATTTCACTGTATTTATTGTTGTCATCGTCATACAGAAAAAGGCTTTACACACACCTTTCAAATCATGTTTACATATAATTTTCCTCAGGATCTTCATTTTCTACCTCAAATGTGTCTTTATGTATTAAAAGTCGTGGTATAGAAAACATGTTCTATATGATAAATGACAATGGAGTTACTTTTCAAATTAATGCATTCAAATATAAATCTCCACATAAATGCTAGGCTTTGTTTGAATATAAAGCATTTCTTCACCGTATTCCTTTCTTATATTGTGTTAATGAAGCGCGTCTCTCTTCTCATATACTTTATATGAAAAGACATGGTGGATTTTTTTTCTAATTTCACTTTAATATTTTCTTTTGGAAAACTTAGGCAATACCCCTTTCTAATATGTATGCATCTGTGAAGACACATTTTCTTAAATAAAACTAACTGTGAAGACTTCATAAATACTAGTAATACATAGAAATATTAAAAAACATTCAAAATGTAACCACAAGATCTAAACATTATGAAAACTGCGTAGTATAGAAAATTATCCCCAAAGGTCATAGACCCTTAAGAATTTTTTCCGAAGACAACTTCTATGTTGGAAGTCTCTGTGTTATTACTCAACAATTATTCTTTAAGAAATATTATATAGAAAATTACAAATCGAATCAAACAATAGAAGTTTCTTGACTAGCACTTTTACATAGAAAAGTGTTAATTCTGTAATTTCTTTCGAAGAAATCATCAATGTAATCAAAGTAAATTACAAGAAATTACATTATATTAACAGAAACAATTCTACAGTCATCTATCAGTAGAAAATTGTTAAAATATTAAACATTTTATATAAAAAATATTTTAATTTATAACAGAATTCTCAATAAACAATTTCTATAGTAAAGTGAAATTTTTTCTATGTGGAAAAAAAACTACCACAGAGGTCTAGGTCTTCGCAGACTCTTTTTTATATGCCTTGAAGGACAATTTACTTAATAAGAAAAGTCTGCCAAGTTTCAGTTTAATAGTATCTCCAAAGACAATTATCACTATGAAAAGACTATTTTTTTTAATATAAAGCCTACTTTATGTATCTCCAAAGACAATATTCTGTTTATATATATCACTACAAACCCTTCTATGTTTTAAAAATATTACTAGGCACCCCATAGCGTCGCGAAGTCGAAAGTCTTTGCTGATTTTACGATAGTCAAAGTTTGAGCACGATTGGAGTATGTTAACCCGTGCCGATGGAGGTATAAAGTTTCAAAGATCCAGTAGCCACGTTTGGGCCACTTTGATTTGACATAACTCAAGAACGCCTACTCCAATTGTGCTGAAATAAATCTCCAAAAATAAAGAATTACAATTCCTTTAATCTATTTAAATGGCTATCGTAAAATCAGCAAAAAGATCGATTTTTACGACCACCTTAGTACCGATTTTATGCAACTGGCGACACTCGAACACGTTAATGTATACAAATAATGTTTTCATTATATTAAAATATAGAATGTTCTGGTTTTTATATAAAGTAACGTAAGTACATTAAATTGTTAAAATTAATCTATATAATACTTCTAACATAATAGAGTTATTTCTCCTTCCGCTCAAGTCATATATGTACTTTCTCGCTGGAGCATTTACATCCATCCTGGCAACATGTCCCAGCCATCGTAGTCGTTGCATTCTGACTTTTTTAGCTACGTCGATTTCGTGGTAAAGCTCATACAGTTCATGGTTCATCCAATGGCGAAACTCGCCGTCGACACAGATAGGTCCATATATTTTTCGAAATATTTTTCTCTCGAATACATTCATCATCGTACCAGGCATCTTCTTGAGACGGCTTTGAGTACCCAAGTACGCTTCTCGCAGTTCGTTCTATGGAGTCGGCTATATATTACTTTAACATTACTGTACCGATTTAATACAAACGTTTTGTTTAAACTTTTAAATTGTTCTTCATCAAGAAAATTTTCACATTTTTTAAAGAAAGAAACATTATTTTATGATTCCATATATATTCTTATTGTGTTAATTATTCATTTTCTCCTACATCAGCGTTATAGCGTTTATTTTCTGAACATTAAGAAACATATAATTCTAATTTTCTTAATACTTCTCTGTGGAACAACTTTGATATAACAATTTGTAAAAATTTAGATTTTTAATCAAATAAAGTCATGGTATAGTATAAGACAAATAACAATATCGTCGGTAAAAAATAAAACGGCAAATTAGTTTCATCTATAAACACCACAACACTCCTAACACACAACTATACTTGATAATTTGTAAAGAATTTAAATATTCTTTTAAAATGCCGGTCAAGGTTATGCGACCATATGTTTGTCTCTTCATAACGTATTTTTTCCACATACTTGTGTATTCAAATTCCAAAGGTCTATGTAAAACTATAATCAAAAACTGCTTTTATAGTTTTTCCTTAGAACATTTGCATATTTCGTACATCGTTTATTATAATTCTAGCTAGCTGTCTTTGTGTTCTATAGAACAAATGGTCTTAACGTTGTTTTATACTTGGCTTATTCTGTTGGCATTGGCTTATGAGTGTTTGTTGGGCTGCCACTTTTGGAGGTAATTAATTAATAACCTGAAACTGAAACTGAAAAATAGTTAAAATTCTTGCGTGTTATTAAAGTATCAGTGTTGTTAAGAACCGCTGACAGTGGCGTCATCTAAATAAATATTTTACATTTAAATGTTTTATTGTTGATATCACTTGACGAGATTGAGTGGCCCCAAAAGAACATATTTTGAATGTTTGTCAAATTGCGTCAACATAGAGATGGGTGTGAAATAGTTTTTTAGATTTTTTTCTTTGTTTTTTTTTCTAGATGGAATGTGATTAAATCTTTTGTTTTCGTTATTTTAATTTTGGTTGTGGTTTTTACTGAAAATGTTATAAACATAATAATATTTATATTGTGTATTATGTTATTAACATCACTTTCAAATACGATGTTTTCACAGGAATTGTATTGAAGATATACATATATATGCTATTGAATAAAGATCACACAAATTTATAACGAGTTGTTATGTAAAATATACAAATATTTTTTTCTCAAATAAACTTCATTATTTAAGAATGTGTAATGTGACATTTCTTCCTTCATCGACTAAAAATCGTTTGATTAACATTGGTAGTTGCAACATTATAGTAAAGCGGCAATTAAAAGTTAATTGAAAACAATAAAAGATTAAATAATTCAAATATTTATAATACAAACAACCGCATAATTTACATCTACGCAATATTTGTATAAAAAGTATATAAAGTATAAAAATTTTAAATTTTAAAATTCTACAAACAAACATATAATGTGACACAATTGTGGGTTGAAAATTCACTGCAAATTCAAATGCAAAGCAAACGTCAAGTAATACACCAAAATGCTTTAATGCAAACACATTCGCCTCGCACCACAACGGATGCGGTTAATTCTTGGTACACGTTGCTTTGTGATTTTCTTCTTGTGTCAGTTTATTTTTATATTTTTAAACAAACGACAAATATTCAAATTCAAATATAAATTGCACAAAAAAAAGAGTACGCGGCGTGAACGAACCCACACTCGCGCAATTTGGCCTCCTCAGAAGAGTATGCGGTGTGTTTGCATGCATGAAATTTCATTTTCTATAGAAAACAAAAACACCCAGTGTGATATTAAATTGTATCTAAAAATGCAGTAATAAAAGACAAAACAAATAGAGACAAAAATAATATATAGGAGAACAAGTTTTTCAGGTGGGTTTCTACTGAGGCCGAGATGGTACATGAGGGGAGGGGGGCACTGCTGTCAGTAATAGTACTCGTATATGTACATAGTTCTCAGCAGACACCTTAAACCAAAAACAAAAACAAAAAACAAATATAAAAAACACATTACGAAAAACAGAATATATCAAATACTGTAGATTTTTTTATTCTCGCCACTGCAACAGGTGTGACATAAACTTTAACAATACAAACAACCGATAACTACCACCACATTGTAAAGAATAGGCCATAAGGTATAGCTGGGGGCAATTAAAGAGCACGACATGATAAAGAAAAAATAAAAATATTAACAGACTTTAAAAAAATAATAAAAACTAATAAGATAATATCCATTTACCAGATATTCATTTGTAAAAATTGTAATACAAATATTAGAGGTATTTTTTATGATCATAAGTATTTGGCAAGTAATGCAGTAATTTTCATAAAATAAGTTTTTGGAATAAATTTAAAATACTTATGGCCGTTTTCTAAATGTATCGACAAACTTCCAGTTACTAAATCTCGACATAAATTTGTTAGAATCATAAACTGTCCGTTAACGATTTTGGTTTTCTCAATATACCGACAAAAAATTATTTTTCAGTTGGCAATACCCCGAAAAATAGATGAGACAGTTGACAAATTCTTGATGTAAATCAGTTATTTTTGAAGTGTTAAAAAATAAGAAAACACATACATTTAATAAAAACGCAATAAAACTTAAATAATGACAGATAAAAACAATGTGGGAAACATTTTACCACTAAAGATAATCTGCTGCTTATTGTTTTGGTTACAAATCAAAAATATATGTTGGAAAACAAAAAAGCTATGAACAGCAGTCAGCTGATTGAGTTTATCTGTACGGCAAATAAATAACCGGCAGATGAGGGCTGGTTAGCTTTGCGATAGAACAAAAGCAAATGAGACTTTGAGAAAACCAAATTTCTTTAATCTACAGTTTTTCGTTAAGAAAAAAGATAATTGCCTAATGAGAAAACGGCCCTTAAAAAAACAAAACACATACCAAATTGCAAAAAAGAAAAATTATTTAAAATGTTTATTACAAATACTCTGGAGACTTAAGATCGTGAATAACATAATTCTCTTAAAAATTCTTGTTTTATTGCTTTTTTTTAAATAATAAAATATAGAAGTTTGCGTTGGCTGTGTGACATATGGACATTTGGTCTTGGTAAAACCAAATGTCGTGCATGCCATTCTGTTGAATATTTAGGAACAAAAATTCGTTGATCATGGCGCTGTAACGCCATTTTCGAAGAAAAATGGCTTAAACCACGGCTATAATCTCGGGTATAGGCGGATGGACGGACGGACATCTTCAAATCTACTCAGAATTCGACGCTAATCATTTATATACAAAGTATATTCAGTTTGTTCTTCCATATGTAATGTCCATAAAGAGGCATGGTAGGTATAAAATACATTCCTACCACTCTTTTTTTCAAATACAGAGGGTAGTTAAATTGTAAGGGCCGATGTTGAATGTGAACCACACCTAAACGTCAAGTTCTTTTTTGCATTTCGTTTGACATTTCTCAATTTCAGACTAACTCAATTTGAACCATGGAAAGATACACAATTGAGCAACGCGTTAAAGTTATGCAGGCTTATTATGAAAATTGGCGTTCAAATCAAAATACATAGATGTGAAAACACCAGTGCATGCGCGTACAGCTGGTACTGCAGAAAATATTGCTGTTGTTCGCGATAGTGTGGCTGAAGAGTAGACTGGCCATAGCGTTATATAGAAAAAATTAAAAATGTGAAATCCAAAAGTTTTCGCACTGAAAAATATGTGGTTGGGGATAAAAATAATTATGCATATTTTTTTTTTTTTTTTTGATTCCGAGTACCTCCGGGTTGAGCCCAAACTTTTATTACATTACTCATTTAGGCTGAAGTGCAGAATATGGGGCGGGAGCCCGATTAAAAACCAAAAAAATGCCATTGTCTTCATCTTGGCCCCCAAACATCGGAATGGTAGGTCAAAGTTGGCGCTCAGGCCCATGGGGCCCGGGGGGTCAAAAAAGGGGCCCCTTTCGGTTCTATGATGACCCCCCAGGTGCGGGTACTCAAGTGAAAGATATTTTCGAGACGAATCCAACGATGTTATTTTTAGGTTCCTACGGGTCTCCTGGACCGAGTTAGAGCCATTTCCGGGATATACCAAGATAAAAAAAATATTTTTAACTAACTAGGCACGCCCCCCTAAGGCGGGGGCAAGAGTACAAGACTGACTGCGACGTATGCAGCAGGGCGTGCCGTCGTCATGAGTCTGACATTTCGCCCAAAAAAATTGAGTTGGGTCTTCTGACATAGCATTTGGGCGATATGTCATTTTGTAGTTAGGTTTTTGGTCGAAATGACATGTTTTGGGCGATATGTCATGGTTGTTTTTGGGCGAAATGACATTGGGCGAATTGACGGAATTTCTTGATATATCCCGGAAATGGCTCTAACTCGGTCCAGGAGACCCGTAGGAACCTAAAAATAACATCGTTGGATTCGTCTCGAAAATATCTTTCACTTGAGTACCCGCACCTGGGGGGTCATCATAGAACCGAAAGGGGTCCCTTTTTTGACCCCCCCGGGCCCCATAGGCCTGAGCGCCAACTTTGACCTACCATTCCGATGTTTGGGGGCCAAGATGAAGACAATGGCATATTTTTGGTTTTTAATCGGGCTCCCGCCCCATATTCTGCACTTCAGCCTAAATGGGTAATGTAATAAGTTTGGGCTCAACCCGGAGGTACTCGGAACCAAAAAAAAAAAAAAAATATGTATAATTATTTTTATCCCCAACCTCATATTTTTCAGTGCGAAAAATTTAACTTTTCAAAAAAATTTCCACTATGGCCACTCTACTGAAGAGTCGCCCACCTTAACTCGTCGTCGTGCCAAACCTCTCACGCTCGTCATTGATGAACATTATGCATAAAGACATGCATTAACACGCTTACAAGGCGCAATTGACTCAAGAACTAAAGCCTCTTGACCATTTCAAACGTCGTCAATGGAGCAGATAGCAAGAAATGGCAACAGTGGATGATCAATTTTCGAACAGAATCATCTTCAGTGATGAGGCACATTTTCACCTCAGTGGATTCGTCAATAAGCAGAATTGCCGCAATTGGGCGAATGATTATCCAAAAGTGATTGTCGAAAAACCAATGCACCCACAAAGAGTGACTGTTTGGTGCGGTTTATGGGCTGGCGACAACATCGGGCAGTATTTTTTCCAAAATGAGACCTTTCAGGCAGTTACTGTGAATGGTGTTCGCTATCGTGGGATGATAACGAACTTTTTAAGGCCCTAATTGGGAGATATGGATGTGGACGATATGTGGTTTCAACAGGACGGTGCTATTTGCACAGCTAACAAAACAATGGCTCTTTTGCGCGACAAATTCAATGGCCGTGTTATCTCACGTTTTGGCGATCTCAATTGGCCGCCAAGATCACGTGATTTGACACTGTTGGACTTCTCTCTTTGGGGTTATTTGAAAGAAAAGGTGAACGTCGATAAGCCAGCAACAATTCAAGAGCTAAAGGATGAGATAATTCGACACATTGATGGCATAGAACCTCAATTATACCTCAGCGTCATCTAAAATTTGGACCACCGGATAGAGATGTGCCGCCGAGGTCGCGGCGGCCATTTGACCGATATTTAGTTCCATACATAATTGAACCATACCAATATTGTAAATAATTTGTGTTTTATTCACAATCAACATCGGCCCTTAAAATTTAACCACCCTTTATAATTTTAGAAATATTTTTTTTATATCCCGATAAACCATATGGCCATGTGATTAGCTAACGATTAGTTGGGAATTCGGTAAAGCGATTCGTAAAAAGCGATTCTAAAATAATTTCGAAAATAATAACATTATAGAATCACTGGTGGACATTCGCAAGTGAATCGTAAAAGCGATTCGTTTACTAATCGTAAAACCGATAAAAATACGATAGAATTCTAAAAATCAATCGCTGATTAACATTCGTTAACGTATCGTGAAGCAATTCTTTTACCAATCGTTTAAGTGATAAAAATATGATTAATTGACCTTTTCCTTTAAATAAGTAATCGGTAAATTCATAACAAGAGAATAAGATAAGAAGGAATAACTTAATGGAAATGAAAATGCAAAACACACAAAAAAGTGTAACGCATTAAAGGAGACGTGTTCCAAATTCAATTCATGAATTTTTAAGACGATTGAGCCATGTCCGCCTGCCTGGCTGGCTGGTGGGCAGGATAACTCGAGTAAACCTTAACTGATCTTTATGACAATTTACAAGTATTATTATTTTTCAAAATAAAGTATGAAATTGTAAATGAGCAGAATAGCCACGCCCCTTCTGGTACCTCCCATACAAAACGACCTATTTTTGTAAAAATTATACTTCTCCAATAATTTCCAAACGGACTGCTGGAGAACATTAAAATTTGGACCTATTAATAACAGACAAACTCTCAGAATACCATAACATTTGTCACACCCCTTCTAGTAGGTCGCATACAAATGACCGAATTGACTCTCATAGTTTTACATACACATTTTTTTTGTAAGTCCATTGAATTCAGTTATATTTTGGGTAAGATGTATTTTTATGAAAATTTCACTCTAAAATGAATTTGAACTATATCGGCCGACCCATTCTGGTACCTCCCATACAAAATGACCTATTTTTGTAAACTTAATATTTCTTCTATATCTTTCAAACTGACAACTCGAGGATATTTGAATTTGGTCCGTTTAACTATTTTCAAATAATAGACAAATACTGAGAAAACATTTACCACACCCCTTCAGGTACTGCCCATACAAATGACCGAATTCACCCTTATAGTTTTACATACGTTTTTTATTGCAGGTACATATATTTTTTAGAAAAAAAAAAAATTGTTTTCCTAAAATTTTTCGGGATTTAAGGTTATGTGAATTTCAAATTTTATAACTATCGAAATAACACTTTTTGAGTTATCCTTAATTATTTGGAGAAACTTTTATAAAAATTATAATTTAAAAAAAAACTCCATAGAATTTTTAATTTGGACCACATTTGTTCTACTGTAATCGTAATACATATAATATATCAACATTTTTTCGATTTTATGTAACATACATAAGGGTGGGTCGATAACAAAAAAGTTGTGTGCGGAGTGACCGGAATGAAAGATAATTTAAAGACGAATTAAGAAAAATGTTTTTTTTGCCACACCCTTGACTGCGCGCATTAGGTTTTTGTTTCCTGTGTCGTCATTTATAGTCCGATCATAACGTGTGACATACAGCTACATATTCTTCTTTGATCACTTTTGACTCCGACTTTTGACAAGTTCTTAAAGTTTCTTCGGGAATCTCGGTTTTTACCACTCTAAGACAAAATTTTTCCTAAACGATAAAAAAGTTTTTTAATTCCATGAAATTTTTATTCATAAACAAAAAAGTTACATATGTTGCACTAGATGGAAATTGCTATAATCCACTTTTCTTGTTACCACAGTTTATTAAGTTTTGGCCAACAACTACCACTGCTCTTTACACCACCACAGCTGTACAAAAAAATCCACACAAATAAAACTAAAATGTATGACTAAATAATATGAAAAATAAAAACGTGTAAACAATTGTTTACACACAAACATTTAACGAGATAATAAAACCAAACTGGTTTTGTGGTTAGCATCGTCGTCGTCGTCGTAGTCGTGTGGCGACGGAACCAAAATTAGGTTTCGATATAAGTCAAGCTTTGGCATTGTTTATGTCAGCCAAAACAGCTAACAACAACAAAAAAGATAAAAAGATGAGCTCAGCGTTTTCAGACAAGTTTTTGGTTTTTTTTTGCAAATGACAAAAACAAAAAAACAACACGATAACGAACAAACAACACGGTAACACTAAGAGGAATAACAAAAAAAATGTTAAGAATGCATTCCAATGCGGATTGTTTGTTTGGTTATTTTGGGTATTGTGAATATACACATATGTATATAAAAGTCATGAATGAGAAAGCTAAGCTTATACCCCAAACCCCACCACCAGCAGTGCTTCAATCTTATCCCCTTAATGTCAAGTTTATTTTGTACTCATTTATTTAAAAATGGTTACGACATAATTTAATGTACGATTTAAATATGAATTGTTATTTATTGTAGTTAATTTGACACCTACTGCGCTATCAGCTAGCCAGTCAGCCAGTTGTCTGTCTGTTAAGAGATATTTATTTGTTGGTTACAATTTCATGACCGTTATTGATTCGTTTCAATTCATTTTCACTGCCACCTACATACGTGATCTTATTTATGATTCATAATTATATGTTTTTTTTTTTATCAATGAAATCTCCGTAAACTGAAATTATTTAAATTGCGATTTAATGCCGATATAGAGCAAGTGTGGTACAAGTGTCGCATGTGTCATTACTCCCATGCAAAATAAAAACAAAACTGTTAATGGCCACAAATTGTTATTACAGTGAATTTGAAAGTTATACGAGAGTAATATGGTAACTCAGGTGATTGAGATGAGAAAATAATGAATCATTTAAGTTTTTAGCCGAAACTAAAAAGAGGAATCAAGGCATTTGTAAAAAATGTACGTATAAGTATGTATATGAAATATGAAAATGTTTTAATAAAAAGAAATCATAATAGTAGTGCCTAAATTTTGTTTACATGTCGCAAAATAGAACTGATTAAATTTTGATTTAGATGTTTGTTAAAGTTAAGAGCATGTTCATCCTAAATAAATTTGCTTTAATATTTCAAATCATTCTTTATTTCAAAAATATAGACTATAGACACATCGTGAACGTTGACAACTATAAGTTTGAAGTAGTAACTTATAGTTGTCAACGTTCACGCTGCGTCCCAGACGAGTATACTCTTTGTTCATCGAAATATATAACTTGGTTTTGTCCTCGTTTATCACCAGACCCACTTCAGCCGACTGCTTTTCAATGCTCGAAAAGGCCGCAGTAACATCCCGCAGTCCACGGCCAATGATATCTATATCATCGGCATACGCGAGCAGAATGTGACTTTTTTTAAAGATGATACCATTCCTGTTTATTGCAGTCTTCCGCATGATCATCTCCACTACGATGTTAAAGAGATCGCAAGACAGACTATCGCCCTGTCTCTCTTGGTACAAAATGGCTCAGCCAAATTTTTGCCAATTTTTCGGAAGACTTCGTATCATTCTGCAAAGTCGTATTAGCTTAGCAGGGATACCAAACTCAGCCATAGCATCTAACAATATCTGTCGTATCGGACTGTCGAATGCAGCTTTGTAGTCAATGAACAGATGGTAGGTGTCAATCTACATTTCTAGGGTCTTCTCCAGGATTTATCTTAGTGAATATTTCGTCGACCGTCGATTTACAAGGTCTAAAGCCACACTGATAAGGTCCAATTAGGGTCGCCAGAATAGGCTTTAGTCTTTCACATAACACACTAGACAGGACCTTGTATGCCATGGGTAGATGGCTAATCCCGCGATAGTTAGTACACACACTTGGATCGCTTTTCCTAAGCACGGGACATAGGACACTCAGATTCCAATCATCGGGCATGCATTCCTTGAGCCAAATCGTGTTTATGAACTGGTGCATGCATGTTACCAGCTCATCGGCGCCGGCTTTAAAAAGCTGTGCCGACAGTCCATTGGCTCCCGCAGCTTTATTATTTTTAAGCCTTGCGATCGCCGTGCTAATCTCGTTTTTGCTCGGTGGTGGACAATCTACTCCGTCATCTTTGATTGGTGTGATTTCGTCACTTATGCTGCCTTAGGAAACGAGTAGCACACTCTGAGTGTCCGTGAACAGATTTTCGTCTCTGTCCCTACAGGTGGGGATCCCTGTTCGAAAACCATTGTTTGTTACCTTTTTGTAGAACTTCACCTCTATCCCTGTAGTTTTTGATAACCTGGCTCTCATTTTTTCCACAGACGCTTTTTCCGCCTGAACAGGCGTTTCATCTCCAGCATCCATTTCCTCAGACATTTCGCGACATTCATCATCGTACCAGGGCTTATCTGAGCTTGGTGTTTCATAACACAGTACGGTCGTTGCGACAGTGGTCATAGAATTCGCAATATGCTGCCACTGTAAGTCGGAAATGGGCCCGGCCGTGGCATAGTGGTTAGAACACGCGACTACCATGTGGGAGATCGCAGGTTCAAACCTGGCTCCAGTCATCTTAAAAAAAAATGTTCTTTCATTGTCCGCTCCCCTCGAATGTTGTTGACAGCAACTTCGCAGTATAAGTGTCGAGTCAATCGGCGTGTCTAGTAAGAGCTTCTTAAACAGTGACGTTCGCATTCGTCAATAAACATGTAGGTGCCGTTAGTTGTGAATCTAAAAATAAAAAGCGTGTTAATTCACAACAACGCGAGAAGCTATCCCATACCTCATTCATGGGTTGCAAAGGGAAATAACGTTTTTTTTTAAGTAAGTCGGAAAATCAGAAGAAGGGGGGTTTGTTTGGAGTAATTGAGAGAGTTGGTTAGAGTAGGCATTGGCTACCTCGGTGGTATGCAGCTTTGTGACATTTATTTTCCTTTCGTTTGGTTACGAGCGTTATCAGCACCACTTAATCGCGTGTGTACCTTGGCTGCA
The DNA here is from genome assembly GCA_964034835.1 of Muscina levida. NCBI lineage: Eukaryota > Metazoa > Arthropoda > Insecta > Diptera > Muscidae > Muscina > Muscina levida. Next base: position 36,268,635 of record OZ035882.1, on the reverse strand, counting down.
ACTAGGTGGTGATCCGAGTTCATGTTTGCACCGCGCATTACACGCACGTCCATAACGCTTAAGTCATGCCTTTCATCAATTACCACATGATCAATCTGATTTCTTGTATTTTAATTGGGAGATATCCAGGTTGCCTTGTGGATATCTTTATGCGGGAATCTGGTTCCACTCACAATCATGTTTCTTGCCGACGCGAAACTAACCAGTCTGAATCCGTTATCGGAGGTGTTGTTGTGTAGTCTGAATTTTCCGACTGCTGAACCAAGAACATCTTCCCTTCCTATTTAAGCATTAAAATCTCCCAGAACAATTTTAATGCCATGTGCAGGGCACCGGTCATATGTATATCTCCTCCAGGCTCTCATAGAATGAATCTTTAATGTCATCGTCTTTGTCATCCATCGGGGCGTGTACACAAATCAGCGCATAATGGTTATTCGTTCACTTACGGTGTTAAACCGCGAGACCAGGTGTCGAAGTCTCTTGCCGACTATGAAACCACATCCAAATTTGTGTCTTACTGCAGGGCAGCTGAAAAAGATGTCACAGTGCTTTCGTCGTGTGCAGTCCTTCTCATTTGCTGTATGGCGGTTATGTCAGCCTTGATTTTGTCGAGGACATCAGTCAGTTGGATAGAGGCACCATCTGTGTATAGAGTTCGGACATTCCAGGAGCCTTTCCTTAAATCATGGTTCTTATATGGTTTGCGGTGGTCGTCAACATTTGGGGGGTTCTTGTTTTGTTCTCGTTTTCATAATAATTGTTTTGTTTAAGGAGAGTGGCTTATTAGGCCACCGCGCCTGATCCTAGTTTCTTGGGGCTGCCAAAGCCACTTAGAGAGCCTGTGTTGAGCTTCAGTAACTTCTGTTACCTACTTCCTAAGACGCATCGGTGGTAGTATGACGATTAGGTTACTCAACATTTCGCCTTCTCACATTTGCTATCACTAAACGGATGTTCAGTGGCATTACCTGGGGAATACGTGATCTCTCGGACGTTGTGAGCTGCTTGGGAACTACCAAAGAGAGCATATGGTTATTCCCAAATGAATAACAATCAGAAAGACTCAAATTAGAAAATTCCTCATTCCCATGTAAATGCAACGCCATCGAAATACCTTCAATTATTTTTTGCTGGGAATATGTAGATTGTTGCATATTTTTGTTTATAATATGTCAGTGAAATTGTTAAATTTTAAAAATAACTATTCGTCAACGATTTATCGTAGCTTACATATAAATATACCAATTGTATAGGTTTTTGTTTTAAAAGTAAGCATATTTTGAAGATAAAATATAAAATATTTAAAATATATTAAATTTACGTTGTGTATCAAATGATACATCAAATTCGGCTTACGATCAGAAAAGTGTTTTTTTTTTATTTTTTTTTATTGTTTGATATTTTTGGTCAAATTCAGTGTGTCACGCACTAGGATGACGCGTTTCGAACTCCATGACGAGTTCATCTTCAGACCCCTTTGTGACGAACTGATGCACAATGGTACATCATCAACTGTATATATATCTACAATTATGTCAAACATGTACATGCGAAGTAGATATCAGCCGAAAATGTCCAGCACCAATTATAGATTGAATTTGACCGTTAATATTCAAACATGAGAAAATGGAGGAAATTCTTTCCCCACGATTCCCCTTTTTACCTCAAAGCTTAAGCTTCTTTACAAGGTTTTTTTTGATCGTAAGCCGAATTTGATCATTTGATACACTTAACGTAAATTTAATATTTAAAATATTTTTTAAAAAATTTAATAATTTGTGAATTTTAATCTATATTATAATATTTATTTATTATTTAAAAAAATATATATTTATTATCTAAAAATAACTACATATTTCAAATTTCTCAAAAAAACAATCTTTCAAACATTGCTAATAACAATTTCAATTTCCAGGTACTTGGCATTATTTGCATGGCCTGCGCATCTCCTGCCTACATTCCAGCCACATCATTCTTCCTCTTCGTTGTGGTCGTCTCATTCATAGCTACATTACTATGGATCTTTGCTTATTTCTTGGGCATTAGAGAGGCCTTGAACGTTGCCATCAATTGGATATTTACGGTGAGTACACGACGCGACACGCTGCCGAAACGATAAATCTAACATTGTTGCATAGAATGAATGCACCACAACCACCTGTTATAGTTTGGTGTATGAGATGGCTTTTTTATATTACTATGTATTACTATTAATATCGTTGTACATAAAACACAACATACCATATGTACAATTACACATACTTACATACACACATTAATGGTTGCCAGTTTGGAATTTAGAAGCCAGTTATTAGAAGGCTTTTGAGACATTTGATTGCTTTGCCAATGGGTACTAAAATAAAATATTACATGGTAGCAGGTTTAATGGACATCTAATTAAAAGTACACAACAGTATTTGCAGTAATTACAGTAAGGAGTAAAACTAATAGTAAAATAAATATAGTAATATAATAATAAATATAAACCAACACAGAGCAAAATTCATCTGAAGCTTTTTTTTTTAAATTCTATGCTTTCACTTATGACCGCCACTGTACTAGCCACTATGCCCACTATAAGAAAACTAGTAAAGCTGGCCCCAAGAGCAAACTTCGCGTAAAACTGATACTATAGATATTCTATGGAAATGTTGTTGCATTTTCATACGGTACATTTTGTAAGACAACGCTCTGCGATTTCGCAGATTTACACCAATGTGGTGTGGGTATGTGCCATATACCTACTCTAAAGCGGTTCTTAAACCGGTTAACGTGACTGACGGTTATTAATAAATGTACTTGGCCAACAAATTCTAAATTAAAAACAAAACACACAACCTACAAGTCGTCACACCGCCATTGAGGCAGTCAGTGACTGTAGAAATTATTATGAATGAGAAGGTTTTATTGTATGTATATGTACAAAAACAACCGAAACGCTTGGCCAACTGTGAAATTGCAACTCACTATTAACGGTAACTAACATAGGGTATAGTATTTCAGGAATGCCAAAATGCAATGCAACCGGGAAAGGTGACCAAGAGAGATATTTAAAAGAAAACAAAAAAACATGAACGAAAAATATAAGCAAACAACTTTGTCGATAGGATACTGCGAGCAGTTTAATATTGAAAGAGACATTGGAATCGTTGTGATAACAATATTGAATATTTTATTTATAAACAGAAGATGTGTGACACATTTTCGTATTAAAACTGAATGTAACAACTTTGGTACAAAAAAATGTTTAACAATATTATTGCTTATTAAATGGCTGGCTTAACATGCAAGGGCTCTAAGTCCATATTTTAAAATTTTACAGGAGAGACAAAAAACAATCGAATGCTCACTGCACAATTACAATTACCTCACCTGGTGACCGTTGGGACTTTCATACTATTCTGCGTCAAACTAACCTTGGTGGAAGTGAGATATTACACAAAGATGTAGTAAATTTGACTTTTGCTCATCACTAGAATACAACAACAAAAAATTTGATAATTTTTTTTTTAGTTGCAATCGATGTATTTTTACTTAATATACCTTACTGCATTTAAATCTTATTTTCAAAAAAAATTTTAAACCAGCAAAAAAAAAAAAAAAAATTCTCTATAAATCGTTCTTTAACTCTTTGGAATGATCAGTATGATAGTTGCAACATTTTGTTGTTAGTTTCTACATTAACTTTTGTCTGTCTGCCCTAATTCGAAACAGAATAATTTCGCAAAATTTCATTTACTTCAATTAGTCACTATCGTCTAATTCTGCTTCCAGCATTATGTGTCATCGCTGAATATCAAAGGGGACGCCATAGAATTTTACATACCTCTGTTAAGGTAATATTGAAATATTGCGCAAACATATGATTAGTCACATAGTACTTCAACCTAATCGGATTGATAGGAAAGGAAAACTGATGAGTACTGATTATGGGCGGGTATCATGTATACCAGAGGTGTCAAAAATAATTGTACAACTGACTGATGACTGATATCTATTACACCATAGTATACAAGCAAACTAAAATTGTCGAAAAATTTCACCAAGTGGTTGTCGAAATCGTAATCTACGATGAATACTAAGAAAATTTGCCAAAGACACCGAGGGTCTAAAATCAAAATCGATCACGCGGTTTTTAACGAGAAACGTTTTGCGCATCTTGGTCAAAAGTGGCGGGGAAGGGGAAAAAATCCACCACTAGCCCCGAAACTGCCTCGGAATCGCCCCTAGAGGGTTAAAATGTAAATCACCCCCTAAGGAGGCTCCCATACCGAAATATTTGTTTTTTTTTTTAATTGCTCCCACCGCTCTCACTGCCCTAGAGCAGGGACCGGCATACAAATACCACTGTAATTTGTCATTGTATATGCGAAATAAATCTCTGTGTGTACTGTAAAAAATGTTGAAATCGATTTAGATACCCACTATGGGGCGTTTTTTTCTTTCAAATATTGAATAAGAGAAAACAAAATATAGATTTGCAATACGAACTTTTCTGAAAAAAAAATGAAAATTTTAAATATTACACTGTACGACACGATTTTTTACCCATGATCAAACTGACCAGATTCTGAAAATATAGCTAAAATAAAAATATACGTATCTCCCAGTTTTTCTAGATCAGCTCATTTAAGTTATTACGAGCAATTAAATTTTTTGAGCGAAGTTCCCATACAGCGACTTGAAAGTGACTTCTTTCTGTTAGCAGAACTCTGCGAGTTGTTAACAGATTTTGATGAATTTTTTTTATTGTTTTTCAAAAGGCCAAGAACGGGTTCTGACGCAGCCCATATTTAAAATTTGTCACAAATTAAATTTGTCAACACATGTTGCTAGTCAGAACCAGCTGTTAGCCATTTTAAAAACATTTAAAAAAATTTGTGACAATTTTAATTTTTGACAAATTTTAAATTTGTTCTCAACGTTCACGCTGCGTCCCCAAGGGGTGGACACTTTGTTCGATGATACCATTAACTTCGCCTTGTCCTCATTCACTGCCAAACCCATTTTCGCAGACTTCCTTTCCACAGATGAGAAGAAAGCTGTTACCTCTCGCATCGTTCGACCGATAATGTTGATATCATCGGCATATGCGAGCAGCATGTGGCTCCTATTAAATATGGTGCCAGACATGTTTACCACTGATTTCCTTAACACCTTCACCATTACTATGTTGAACAGTATGCATGACAAACCATCACCCTTTCAAAGACCCCTCGTCGTATCAAATGGCGCAGATAGATCCCTGCCAATCCGAACAGAGGATTTGGTATACCACCGGCAGAGACGAATTATCTTCGCAGGGATACCGAACACAGACATGGCTTCGTATAGTCGATGCCTGATGGGACTATCAAAGGTAGCTTTGTAATAGACAACGTAATGTAAATATCTGATACGTCGTGGATTTGCCTGGTCTAAAGCTGCACTGATAAGGTACAATCATGTTTTCCACAATTGGCTGGCTTTAGACGTTCACACAGTATGCTAGAGAGGTCCTTATACACAATTGTTAAGAGACTAATTCCACGGTAGTTTTTACACTCACTGTGGTCACCTTTTTTGTAAATAGGACATAGCACACTGAGATTTCAATCCTCTGGCATGCTCTCCTGAAGCCAAACATTTTCTATAAGCTGTTGCATGCTTAAAATAAGCTCATCTCCACCCACCTTAAACAATTCAGCTAAAAGACCATTAGCTCCAGCGGCTTTATTGTTCTTTAGGCGGGATATGACAGTTTTTATCTCAGCTTGGCTCAAAGGGGGACACTCGATGTTGTCGCCTTATAATATATATAATAATGAAAATTAATATTTCTTCCTCTCCCATAACTTATAAACGAAAAACTGCAGAATATTCATATTATTACCTCAGAAATCCCAAGCATTTGCCATAAACACTGAGACTTTTTTCTCAGTTATAAGATGGGACCGGCCCACAGAGGGGCAGAATCGCAAAAAATGGAGATTAATTAAACTACTTGTCCGATTTTAAAAATTCTTTCACTATTAGAATGCTACGTTATCACTGAGTGACATAAGCTACACGTCTTTTGGAAAAGTGGGCGGTGCCACTCCCCCTTATTAAAAAAATCGCTCTAGCGGCCATAATAATAGACCGATTGTCATGAAACTTTCCCAATGTTGTACTGTTGGCCTGCTAATAGTCCATGGCTATACTTGGTTATGATTGGATAAAGGGGCGTGGCACCGCCCATATAACCTGAAACTTAAAATGGATATATCTCATGAACTATGAGAGGTATGAAGGTGAGATTTGGTATATATGTTGACCGTACAGTATGAATTACATCCAAGGTGGAATAGGGCTTTTGGAAAAGTGGGCGGTGGCACTCCCCCTTATTAAAAAAATCGCTCTAGCGGCCATAATAATAGACCGATTGTCATGAAACTTTCCCAATGTTGTACTGTTGGCCTGCTAATAGTCCATGGCTATACTTGGTTATGATTGGATAAAGGGGCGTGGCACCGCCCATATAACCTGAAACTTAGAATGGATATATCTCATGAACTATCTGAGGTATGAAGGTGAGATTTGGTATATATGTTGATCGTACAGTATGAATTACATCCAAGGTGGAATAGGGGGTACCACGCCCCCTTTTAAAAATGTCTCTGGCTCACCAAAATTTTTTTTTGGGAAAAAGTAATATAATTTTTATATAGTTCAATTAATTTTCATATAATTTAATACAATTACGGGACTCAAAGCAGATATTAAAATTGTTCGATCGTGTACGGATGTGTCTGGTGAGTATTTTGTTCAAAAATATAAATAGCTTCTTCCTTCATGTCTACAAAAAAGGAAAAAAATTATACATAAATTTTCATATATATGTATATATTTATTATAGGACATGTGTTTCTGACCTGCTATTTTAAAAAATATGCCCAAAGTCATCATACTCCAATGCATCGCCCTCGATATAATCATCGTCATCATCTGTATCATGATTTTTGCCTTCTGGTGCCACGTTCGTTAAAACTGAAGGCGAAACTAATAGATCTAGTACAGATTTTGGCAGTTGGTGAACTTTTTTTTGGCAATTTCGTTTTGCCAGATATGAATGGATCTGAACTTAGTAGGAACCTATTTAAAATGTCTAAATTGCAATCCTCCCGACTACATTTACGAGAAAAACGTTCTCTGTAGTTTTTAAAATCTTTGTTTCGGGCTTCCTGGGCTTCCTCAGACAGTTCACCGATCGGTAATAGCGCGTGTGAAATGATTTCTGGGCCATGTATTAAAAATTTATGCAAATTTGGTGGCATGTTATACCACTGATACTTCTTAACAAAAAGTCGAGCTGTATTCTCAGCAAATACTCTAAATCAAATACTCTAAATACTATTGTCATTGTAACACAAAAACAACAATCATAACAACGAAAACGAAGACAAAGTAAACAAAAGACAAGAACTGATGTTCTTTGCTGAAGTGACTATTTTCACAATAAATTTAATAAAAAAAATTCGCGCAAAAACGCGCAACATGTTATTACTGAATATGAAAGCTTAGGAACTGATGCTTCTTAAAATAATAATATCCTAACGCCATCTAACGCCATTCATATTTAAAAATCCACAAATATTTTGAAAATAGCCAAAATTTAGACACATTTAAAAAAAAAATTTAAAAAATATTTCTACACAACTTTTGCTAAAACAATTATTTTTAGAACAACGCTAAAATACCTGAGGTTGAAGGTTCCATAATAAAAGTATTACTTTTGGCTTGCGAAAAACTTTATATTAAGCGTTGAAATATACCGAATTTTAATTAACACTATTGTGCGCGAATAGCTCAAAAATTTCTTAACTTTAATACAATGCAGCTTGACAAGTAAACAACATATGTCATTGAAATTTTCAGTAGTGATGTAGAATTTTATATACTTTAATCGGATACTAAGTATTTTTCAAAAAATCAAATTTTAATTTTTCAATTAATCTCCATTTTTTGCGATTCTGCCCCTCTGTGCGGCCGTGGCATAGTGGTTAGAACACGCGACTACCATGCGGGAGATCGCAGGTTCAAACCTGGCTCCAGTCATCTTAAAAGAAAAAATAAATAAAATTTTCTTTCATTGTCGGCTCCCCTCGAATGTTGTTTGACAGCAACTTCGCAGTATTAAGCGTCGATTCAATCGTCGTGTCTAGTAAGAGCTTCTCAAAACAGTGACGTTCGCATTCGTCGATAAATAAGTAGGTGCCGTTAGTTGTGAATCTAAAAATAGAAAGCGTGTTAATTCACAACAACGCGAGAAGCTATCCCATACCTCATTCATGGGCTGCAAAGGGAAATTAAGTTTTTTTTTTAAGTTTATAAGATGGTAGCGTAAAAGATCCTTTCGAGGTCTTAAGTAATTCCACTTAAATATCCGATAAATTCCATATCTCCAAGTTTAACAATATCCACCAACATTTTGGAGAAAGGAATTAGGGTGGGGGTGATATTATTTTAGCATCTTTGGTTAAAATAACTAAATTATATTCACAACTAATAAACCGCTTTGAATCAGAGATTCTTGGAAGTTATGAAAAATTACTTCCATACGCTGCACATTCAATTTTTTTTGCGAAAATTTATCAAAGACCCCTTGAAGGAAAATTATTCTGGATCCTCTAACAAATTATGAATAATATTTTTAAAATTGATTTGTATATATTTGCATGAAGTCATGAACAGTGACTGAGTTCCCATTTTAGCTGTAAACTAAAGTAATCATTATTCGATTTTCAACTAAATATAAATCGATTTACATGAAGCAGAATTTAGTTTCTGTAATTTTAGTTTTTACATATTTCCAATGGTGGTGGCCCTTAACAAATAACATAACTGCTGAATTTGAATACTTTTCCACTTAATCACACATTCTAATGCAAAACTAACCTCCATTTCTCATAAATTGTCTTTTATTTAAAAAAAAAAAAACTTATATTAACATCTAAACCTAGTTAGTGGCTTTGTTGAGAATTTTTTTCCTCCGAGTTTTTAATAACCAAAAATTAAATTTATATTAACATGTAAACCTAGTTAGTGGCTTTGCTGAGAATTTTTTTTTCTCCGGTACAACTAACCCGCTTCCAGTTACCAGTAGCCTGTGATCTACTAACACCACTAATCGCCAACAATTGTCTACATTTGTCGTTACCCATTTTTTGTTTTGCAATTTTCTTCTTACAGGAACTCCTCAATACTGGCATTGCCACTATTTTATACTTCATTGGTTTCATTGTCCAATTGGCCAGATGGTCATCGTACAGTAGTAGTTCCTTCGGCTATGGTGTAAATATTACGGGCGGTGTCTTTGGTTTGTTCAACTTTTTGGCCTACGCTGCCGGTACATATTTTCTGTACTTGGAACACAAGAGTGGCGCTACAATCTAAATGATGATGCACACTCAAGCAGCGCCAGCCAGCCAGCCAGCAGCATTTCAAAACAAACAAAACAAAACAAACAACAAATCTAAAATATAACTTAAGATCTATAATGCTACGATACGACTATGCAACATAAACTATAATAGAATCTCAACGCCAGAGTGTTGTACACCGAATATAAAATTAAGTGCGGAACTTATGGAACAAAGATAATGCGTTGTTGCCTTAGCACAGGAATCTCTAAATATATATTTTGCACCTTTTGTCGTAATAAAATTAAAACAATTTAAGTTGTATTTATTTTTTAAATTCCTCTATTTTATATCCAGTTTTCGAAATTTTCTTGAAAAAAAAAATGAACTAACTTTTAATTTTACAATACGAGGATCCAGGATACAAATTTAGTTAAACTTCATTGGGTCTACAAAATAAGCGAACACAACAAAATGATAACTCGAATGAAATCAAAATGTCTTATGATTAAAGGTTTATGGTATTGTTTTGATAAAAAATTGAGGATATTTAATAGGAAGCTACATTTTTTCATATACGAACATATTTTGGAATGGAGTGAGACTTGATTCAGCTCCATTGCAATCAAAAGGCATACAAATGTTTTTAATATCTGAACGCCCATTAAGTAACTTTTGACCTCGATTGAAGCTTATTGACTTGAAAAAGGAAACCTCATTAGGTAACTTTTGGACTTGATTAAAGGTTATTGATTTGAAAAAGGACATTTGTAAGCCAATTACCTTTTTGACACAAAAAAATAAAGGAAGGTACTAAGTTCATCAGTAATTAAAAATTTTAAATGTTTGGAAATTTCTATTGGAAACCTCAAGCAAAATTATATAGGTAAAATCTTTATATTATGTAAACATAACATAGGTGTTTAATATTGTGTTCATAATAATACCATAGAAGAAGCATCAATGTAAATAAGCCATAGTGCAGGAAAAATACTTTTCATATCAGGAGAGGGGTCGGTTTAAAATTAAATTCTCTGTATGTATGTAACGTCAAAAGTTTGCAAAATGTATATCGTATAAAAACATCTCGACGAAAAAAATTTAAATTGCATTTGCACAAAAAGAAAACAAAATTAAGTCTAAAACAAGAGAATTTCAACCTCAAACTAAATTTCTTATTTTGCATATATTTTATACAAAAAAAAAATAATCGGTCTTTCACATTTTCTTTTTTGTTGCCTTAAGTTTTAAGAAAATTGTTTAAATATAAAAAAAAAACAAATATTAAATAAAATTCAAAGAATAAATGAGAACAAAATAGTCATCCATACATAAAACTTAGTATAAGTTAAAACAAATTATAATTAAAATTGTATTTCTTCATTAACTTTTTTTTTCGTTTTATTATAAATTTAGTTATAATAAAAAGTTGTACTTTTGTTTAACATCAACTTTTATGTTCTGTTAAGCCTTTTTTAATTCCTTAACTTTCTGGATTTATTTTTCATACTACAAACGAATTATAATGTGTATTTTGTTATTATTTATTTGCCAAAAAAATTATACAAAATAATTTTAAAAAATAAATAATTTTTTTTTACAGTTGTAATTGATTTGTTTTTTTTTTTTAATAATAAAAAGAATTCATTTATTAAAACTTTATATTATGTAACGATATACATATTGAATTAAAAAGTCCAAGCAATATAAATTAATTTTGGACCCTTGTAAATCGATTACACTAGTTTACGGAAATTTTTCCTAAACACATCTGTTATGTTTTTGTTATTTTATCAAGCCCAAATGATCTTAATTTGAAGACAACTGTAAGGTCTTCTTTTTACCTACTTACTTACTAAGTGGCTAATTACAACTTACGCACGTGGTTCATAAATTAGAGTCCTGAAGTATTAAAGAATTTCACACGCTTCGATCTTCTGCGTCGTTCTTCAGTAAGTCCTACCAGATGGTGGCACATCGCCTATCACTAGGTCCTTCCAACGAAGTTTGGGTCTACCTGCTCTGCGTCGTCCTTCAGGTTCAGGTTCCTTCATCTTTGTCGCTGGAGCATTTACATCCATCCTGGCAACAAGTCCCAGCCATCGAAGTCGTTTGACTCTGACTCTATTAGCTACGTCGATGTCGTGGTAAAGCTCATACAGCTCATGGTTTATCCGATGGCGAAACTCGCCTTCGACACAGATAGAAAAAACTTAATTTCCCTTTACACCCATGAATGAGGTTTGGGATAACTTCTCGTCGACACAGATATGTCCATATATTTTTCGTAGTACTTTTCTCTCGAATACTCCCAGGTTTTGTATGTCCGTTGTCGTAAGCACTGACGTTTCGGCGGCATACAACAGAACGGGTAAAATTAACACCTAGTATAGCTGTTTCTTAGTATCTCGAGAAAAGGTGGTGTTACTAAAGTGCTGCCGAAGTCCATAAAAACATCAATTGGCGAGCACTATTCTCCGTTCGATTTCTTGGCTGACATTATTTTTCTTATTGAGGAAAAATGCGAGGTATGTGAATTCATCTACTACCTCAAAACAATAATTTTCAACGTTCACGGTGCCTTCCCATCGAGAGGACTCTTTGTTCGTCGAAATCATTATTTTTGTTTTGTCCTCGTTGACCGCTAAACCCATTTTTGCTGACTCCTTTTCTAGTGATGAGAAAACTGCAGTAAAATCCCGCAGATTTCGGTCAATGATGTATATATCATCGGCATAGGCTAGTGGCATGTGGCTCTTGTGGAATATGGTGCCAGACATGTTGACACCAGCCTTTCTCATCACCTTCTCCATAACTATACTAAATAGTGTACAGGACAAGCTATCACCCTGGCTGAGACCTCTCTCCGTATTGAATGGTTTAGGGGGATCCTTACCAATCTTAACCGAGGATTTGGTGTTTTCCAAGGTACATCTGCAAAGTCGAATTAGTTTTACAGGAATACCAAACTCAGACATGGCCTCATATAGACTATTCCTTATCGAAGAATCGAAGGAAGTGACAGGTGTCGATCTGCTTTTTTTCAGGATTTGTCGTAAGGTGAATATTTGATCAGCCGTAGAATTACCAAGTCTAATGCATATCAGTGCGGCTTAAGACCTGGTAGTAAAAGGCTAATTCCACGGTAGTTCTTACACTCACAACGATCTTCTTTCTTGTATATGGAACATAACAGACTGAGACTCCAATCCTCGGGCATGCTTTCCTCTAGCCAGATGTTCTCCATAAGCTGATGCATTCTCCTAATCAGCTCCTCTCCATCTGCCTTAAACAATTCAGCCGAGAGACCATCGGCTCCAGCTGCTTTATTTATTTTATTCACTCTGGCTCGGAGGTGGACAGTTAATACCATCGTCATGGATTGGAGCGGGGTCTTCTGGAGTGGTGTCGGTACCCAGCAGATTTCTATAATTGTATCTCCATATCTTCAAAACGTTATCCAGGTCCGACACTAGCAGGTCATCGCTGTCCTTGCAGGAGGCATTCGCATTCTCGCCCTAACTCTCTGGTAGAAATTTCGGTCTTCCCCTCTACTTCGGAGCAACTCTTTGCACTCATCCTGCCTCTTCTTTAGTTCCTTCTTTTACCGTCTAAAAAGACGAGTTGCCTCTCGTCTCTTCTCCCTGTGCCGTTCACGAACAGCTCGCGTTGCCATTGGCTAAAGTTTCGCCCTGTATGCAGCATACGTATTTCTCGTGGCATAGCGACATTCACCATCGTACCAGGCATTATCGTTTAAGGGCTTCACATACCCCAGTACGGATGTCGCAGCCCTTTCCATCGAGTGTGCAATATATTGCTATTGCTCGCTTAGTATTTTCGGGCGTTAGGAGCATCACAAAGTAGTTAAGTGAGTTGATAGGAATGGAAGTTGACCATCTCCGTGTTCTGCTGTTTAGCGGTGTCCAGCTTTCTCTGTACCTGGTTACGCGAGTTTTCGCTCTGCTTAGCCTAGTGCGCACTTTTACTGCAGTGAGGTGGTGATTCGAGTTGATGTTCTCACCCCTGATCACTCGTACGTCTAAGATACTTGACGCGTGCCTTCCATCGATTACCACGTAATCTATTTGAGGTCTCGTAACTTGATCGGGAAATATTCACGTTGCTTTGTGAACGTTTTTGTGGTCAAACGTGTGCTGCTAATTACCTTGTTCCTTGGTGCAAAGAAATCAATCAGTCTGATTCCATTTGTCTATGCAGACTAAATTTTCCGACTGTTGGGTTTAAGAGATTCTCCTGGCCTTTTTGGCATTAAAATCTCCCAGCACGATTCTAACATCATGGCCCGGGCTACGGTCATATGTTTCTAAGCAAGGTAGAAAAAACAACCGCTTAGATCTAGTCAGAAACTCACGCAATGTGTTGTTTACACAGTACAACACATGATTTTGGGACTCAATTCTGAGAACTGCACGTGAAAGTTGCCCCAAAATGAAGAAGTTCTGCTTCATTCGTTGTTTCAAGTTACATGCCATAATAATTTAATATCGATTCGAAGTTAGTAAGTATCGTATAGGGGAATTTGTCACAAGTGACTCACACTTACCACATGTCACTCTTGAGTGGTATTTGGTGAGGTCATAACTCTTGACTAATGAGTCGTGAGCAGGGACCGTAAATAATGATTATTTTTATTTTTTTAACTAAAAAAATCACACACTTCCAATGGACCTAGAAAAAAATGGTTCGCACCATAATCTTTATTTTTTCTTAATCTCTGCATTTCCGTTATGATTTTTAAATTTATGATTTTTATGTTTTTCTTCAGTGATAATAATTATTTTTGAGTAATTTTATAAAACTTAGACCGTAATCATTATATTTGATCAAAAAAAAATAAAACTCAAAAATAATGATTATTTATGATTTTTATGTTTTTCTTCAGTGATAATAATTATTTTTGAGTAATTTTTTAAAACTTAGACCGTAATAATTATTTTTGATCAAAAAAAAATAAAACTCAAAAATAATGATTATTTATGATTTTTATTTTTTTCGCTCAAAATAAAACTCAACAGTAATTTACGGCCTCTGGGTTAAATATTTTGCCAATATTGTTTTTTATTCTTATAAATGGAACCTAAAGCTACCACCCAACATAATTTTTTTTTTTAAATTAAGTAATTAATTTATTATATATTTCAAATAATTTTTTTTTTTTGCTTAAAATTAAACTCAGCATTTAATTGCTTTTTTTTTTTAATTTTTTTTTATTTTCAGCTTTTGTGTCAGATTATGTGACACGTTTATTTATTATTTAATTTTACGAAAAGTAATTTCGCCAATGACTCGTCACCGAGGTTGCACCTTTGATCCGTGAGCATCATTTTGAGGGCCGAAAACGATCTTTCAACACTCACTTGTGTTGCAGGAACCGAATGTACCACTTTGGCCAGCTGGTATAAAGTTGGGTATATAAATCGCTTTTCCTCCCAATACTCCATAATATTGGAGGTCAAGCAAATTGGCTTTGGGCTATAGCCGTCAATTTCTGCATATCCCTTCTTTATTTCATCAGTTGGCCCGACATCTTCAGTTTCATCATCTGAAGCAACCTCAATGGTCTGCAAGAACTCATTTAACAGCGAGCTGGTGTTTGAGTTTTGCGAAAGCAACGCGTCGATAGGAAGCTGTTATTTGTAATGACGTATTTTCAATTACCGAAAATATATACGTATAGTATATGCATAAAAAAAAGTAAATTACTGTTGAGTTTTATTTTGAGCGAAAAAATAAAAATCATTTAAAATATATAATAAATTAATTATTAAATTTTTTTAAAAAAATTTTAGAAAAAAAAAAAATGATACTGGGAGGTAGCTTTAGGTTCCATTTATAAGAATAAAAAATAATATTGGCAAAATATTTAACCCAGAGGCCGTAAATTACTGTTGAGTTTTATTTTGAGCGAAAAAATAAAAATCATTTAAAATATATAATAAATTAATTATTAAATTTTTTTAAAAAAATTTTGGAAAAAAAAAAATTATGTTGGGTGGTAGCTTTAGGTTCCATTTATAAGAATAAAAAATAATATTGGCAAAATATTTAACCCAGAGGCCGTAAATTACTGTTGAGTTTTATTTTGAGCGAAAAAAATAAAAATCATAAATAATCATTATTTTTGAGTTTTATTTTTTTTTGATCAAAAATAATTATTACGGTCTAAGTTTTAAAAAATTACTCAAAAATAATTATTATCACTGAAGAAAAACATAAAAATCATAAATAATCATTATTTTTGAGTTTTATTTTTTTTTGATCAAATATAATGATTACGGTCTAAGTTTTATAAAATTACTCAAAAATAATTATTATCACTAAACAAAATTGTTAAAAATTAAAATATAATCATTACTATGTAATTTTTATTAAATAACTTATAATGATTACGGTCCCTGGTCGTGAGTGGCAGGCGTAATTCATGATTCACCGTCAGTTTCTGCCCCATTATGCCTCAATAGTCTTTGAGTTTTTTTTTATTATTTTCCTAACTATTTTTATAATATATATTTTGTCTTGACTTTAAGGATAGCGAAAGTATAACTGCCTTACTATGCCAGGGTAATCCTTCGAACCCAGTCGCTACATTTATTTATCCCAATGAAGAAGGACAACAAAAACTACGTATTATTTATTTGAAACTTTGTCGTTATCAAACCCCTTTGCACTTTTCTATCTTTTGCAGGAACTCATCAATACTGGTATCATATGTGTTTTGTACTTGATTGCATTCATTGTACAATTTGCCAAGTGGGCACCATTGAATGATCGCGTAGGTTATGGTTCTAACATCACAGCCGGCGTATTTGCCATTTTCAACTTTTTGGCCTACGTTGCCGGCACATATTTCCTGTACGTGTACCAAAGGACCGGCGCTACATTCTAAATGCATTTAGTCACAATTCACATTCGCAGCATTTCGTAATATTCTGCCGCCATACAACTTAAGATCATTAATGCGCATGCGCCTACAACCACCCAAAAATGGTATAACCGGAACGCCTGCGCAATCATGGTGAACTGCACACCAAACGACACCCATAACAATTGGGAAATAAAATTAAAAAAAAAATACAAAACCAAAATAAATTATACATTCTAATGGAAATTGTTGTCAGTTCTAACGATTACCAACGAAACGGCATTTTACACTTGAGCCGTTGCGACTTAACCATATGTTTTGTGGATGATCATAGATCACAACTGAATGCCAAAGAAACAAGCAACTGGTGGTTACTATTGGAACACACATAAAATTTCTATGCTTTACTTAATAAATCAATGTCGTAGTAGTTTTACAACTACGACTACTTTCACAACATTCTTAAATTAATTAATATTAAAATGTATAAATTAAGTTAATTTGTGTTCATTCCCTTATGTAGAATTGTTTAAATACAAAACTAAATACTAGATACATTCTATTGTTTTATGTTATTAATATGTTTGTTTAGTTAATTTTATTTTTTGTTGTTAACATTTAATTTGCATTTGTTATTATTTATTTGTCAATAGTTATATATACTAAACATTTGTAGAAATTCTACATAACACAAACACATTTTTTTCTGCAATTGTAATTCTATAATTTGTAAAAATAAAAGAGAAATTAAAATAAAAATTTATTATTGTTTTTAATTTTTTTTTAAAAGGTAATGTAAAAAATTGTTTAATATCTGTTTGTATTCGTATGAATTTCATGTGTATCCTGTCTGAATGTAAACGTATATGTTAATGTCCTTGTGTGATAATTTGTAAAACTTGTCCCAGCACTACAAGCAGTTATATTTAAGCTATCCTTAATGTCAACAATAGAGCTTTTTATTGTTGTGTCACGAACCGAAGAATAACTTTCTTCGGGCTGTGGTTTATGTGTTTTAAGATTGCAAAAATTCTGGCAATGTTTTGGGTATTCAAATCATTAATCAATTTACGTCGGTATTATTTTAGTTATTGTTTGTCTCTCAATATCAATATGTGTTTTTTTGTGAGTTTGTCGTTCTTTTTTTCTTGTATTTGAGGGGCAGGCATTTTTAACAGTGGGCAAAAATGGGGATTTTTAAAACAGTACATCCCCAGCATTTACTATTAAATTCATAATTCTTAAAATTATGTCAAACATAATCAGGTAGGTGATGTTCGATGTTTTTAAAAGGTGTGATGAATTTCGAACGATTTTAAACACATTCTTGACTTTATTTATTTGACAAAATACTGTTCGAT
Organism: Muscina levida; assembly: GCA_964034835.1. Taxonomy (NCBI): domain Eukaryota; kingdom Metazoa; phylum Arthropoda; class Insecta; order Diptera; family Muscidae; genus Muscina; species Muscina levida. Next base: position 36,251,005 of record OZ035882.1, on the reverse strand, counting down.
AAACAAATAAAGGGTGATTTTTTAAGAGCTATAGGAAAGTTTAAAAAAAAATCTTTATTTGAATCGATAGTACGGTCCATATAATTTAATGTTTGAAGATTATTTCATGCAAATGTTGACCGTGACTGCGCCTCAAATGGTCCATCCGCTTAGTCCAATTTTGGCATACTCTTTAAACCGCACCAAACTGTGACTTTTTCTGGATGCATTGGTAGCTCTTGCAATGCTTCTGGCTGATCTTCACTCCAAAATCGACAATTCTGCTTATTAACGTACCCATTGAGCCAAAAATGAGCTTTGTGGCTGAACACAATTTTTCGAAAAAAAAGTGGATCTTCGGCCAACTTTCCAAGAGCCCATACATCAAAAATTCTACGTTGCGGTAGGTCGTTCGGCTTCAATTCTTTCACCAGCTGTTTTTTGAAAGGCTTCACACCTAAATCCTTCCGCAAAATTTTCCACGTTGTTGAGTAACAGAGGCCCAATTGCTGCGAACGGCGACGGATCGATAACACAAGGGAACAAGGTATTTGTTGTTAAAGAACTGAATATTGTTTTAAAGGTAATTTGGGACGCTGAATCCAAATCTGCACTTGGTTTTTTCGTATCAGCTCGACTTTTCGCGATATACCGTTATTTCCAAAACTAAGGTACTTCCACTACAAATATTTAAATAACTTGAAAACGGTTCACCATATTCAATTAAAAAAAAAACATAAACTCGTCAACAAAATTATCTTTAACCCGTGCCTACATTGTTTTTAATTTGGCCTGGTAGTTTCAGAGATATCGTTGTAGTTTTAAACAAAAAAAACAAAAATTTTACAAAAAAAAAAAATTTTTGTTTTTTAAAAATTCATAAAAAAAATAATGCAACAAAAATCACAGTGTTGGTCTTAAAACATTTAGTTTAATATTCTTTGTACAAATGAGCTTTATTTCATTGAAATCTGTGCACAACTTTTGATTTTGTCAACAATTTACTGAGATAACTAAATTTACAAAAATCGCGATTTCCATACAGAAATAACATTTTTTAATATGTTTGTGAAAGTGTAACTCGAGCAAACCTTAACGGATCGTTATGAAAATTTATCAGTATTAATATTTTTCGAAGCGAACTTATGGGATTGTAAATGGGCGGAATAGCCCCACCCCTTCTGGTACCTCCCATACAAAATTACCTATTTTTGGATAATTAATATATCTTCGATAGCTGCCAAACAGACAACCGGAGGATATTTAAATTTGGTCAGTTTATTTATTTTGCAAAAGTAGACAAACCCTAAAAAAAACCGAAACCGTTGCCATACCCCTTCTGGTACCTCCCATACAAATGACCGAACTCACCCCAACAGCCTTACATACATATCTTTTTTGTAAGTACACTGAATTCAGTCAAACTATGTGTAAGTTTTACGATTATGAAAATATGAATCAGGAATGAATTTGCACTATATCGGATCACCCCTTCTGGTACCTCCCATACAAAATGACCTATTTTTGGAAAATTAATATTTCTCCCTTAACTTCAAAATTGAAACCTGCCGATTATTTAAATTTGGTCAGTTAATTAATATTGTAATGGGAGGCAAAACTATAAATTAAACTATAAATAAATTTGCAAATTTGTTATGATTTTTAAAAATACAAAATTTTAATTTTTTTTGGGTAGAAACAAAAAAATTCGAAAAATCTGTTATCACCGAACTTAGCATAACTCATTCAATTTTCAATCGATTATTACGTACATACATGTTTTAGAAAGCTACTTTAATATGATATTCAATAAAGCTAATAAAAAGAACAATTTGCCCCCAACCGATTAACTTTCAGCGTGAAGAAAATTAAAATGTGTAATTTTTTTTGTAATTATTTTTTTTTTTTGAATAAAAGAGCTTTTACTCAGTCATTTTTTTTTTGTGATATTAAGAAATTTGATTTTTTTTCAAAGGTAACAACGATATATTAAAAAAAAAGGAAAAATTTTAAAATCCGGCTGATGAAAAAAAAAAAATTATGAATTTTTGAACTATAATTTTTTGGAAAATAGGCGAAAATACGATTAGTACCTGTAACTTAAAAATTCGAGCTGATGGAGAAAAATGGAGATTAGATTTAAAATCAGCGACCTCAAATAAGTAAAAAACAGCTATAGAATTCCAAACAACACTCAAAAAGTTCAATTTTGTTCCCTTGTGTAATTGATGGTCATCATTAACACTGGCCGATACAGCTGCGATAATTTCTTCACTTCGCACTCTACGTAAGCGTGTTGGTGTTTTAATGTCCAACAATGTAAATTTGGTGCGAATTTTGTCACAATAGCCCGAATAGCAGCTTCAGTGGGTCGATTGAACTGACCACAAAATGGTCGGCTGTTTAAACCAGTGTTGCCAAAAAGATAATAGCTAAAAAATCACCCTTTATAACAACAAATTCAAACGAATATTTATTATAAATCAATTAAATTCTGAAAACGAAAATTTAGGTTTTACATCGTTTCGTTTTTAAAATCGATTTTCGTCACATACCTGAATATTTCAGTTTTAGTAAAATAGTTATTTAAAAAAAAATATTTTTTTAATGAATAACCGCTATAGATTTGATGAACTATGTGTCCCCTAAGTACGACAAATGTTAAGTTTATTATCTACAATCCGGTTTTTAAATATTTTTTAAGTGATATTTACTTACTTAACTTAATTTTCCTTTACACCCCATGAATGAGGTATGCGTCAGCTTCTCGCGTTGTTGTGAATTAACACGCTTTCAATTTTAGCGTGTTTTTAGCCAAAACAAACACGGCAATTGCACGGTTTAAAAACAATAAAGCTTCGGGAGCCGATGGACTGCCGGCAGAGATTTTTAAAGCCGGCGGCGATGAGATGGCAACGTGCATGTACCAGCTCATAAACACGATTTGGCTCAAAATAATTCATGCCCGATGATTAGAATCGGAGTGTTTCATGTCCTGTGCTTAAAAAAGGCGATCCAAGTGTGTGTCACCTACAAAGCTGCATTCGACAGTCCGATACGACAGAAACTATTAGATGCTATGGCTGAGTTTGGTATCCTCGCGAAGCTGATACGAATTTGCGGGATGACACTGACTGACACGAAGTCTTCAGTGAAAATAGGCACAAATCTAACAGAGACATTTTCTACCAAGCAAAGCTTCAGACAAGGCGATAGTCGTCCATGCGATCTCTTTAATATCATCATGGAGATGATCATGCGGAAGGCAGCAGTAAACACGACTGGCACTATCTTTAACAAAAGCCACATGCTGCTCGCGTATGCTGATGATATAAATATCATTGGCCGATGATGTTACTGCGGCCTTTTCGAGCATTGAGAAGCATTCGGCAAAAGTGGGGCTGGTGATTAATGAGGACAAAACTAAGTTATTTGTTTCAACGAACAAAGAGTTATCTCGCTTGGGACACTGCGTGAACGTTGACAACTTTAATTTTGAAGTGGTAGATGATTTTGTCTACCTCGGCTCCGCCCTAAACAAAAATAATAATGTCAGCCTGGAAATCAAGAGAAGAGTATTGATCGCAAACCGCTACTACTATGCGCTGAGAATGCGTTTTAATGAAAAAGCCCTCTCTCGACGAACGAAGATTCAACTCTACCATACACTGATCCTGCCTGCCTTAATCTACAGCGCAGAATCCTGGGTAATGACGACGGCGGATCAATTTATTCTGGGAGTTTTCGAGAGATAAATACTACACAAAATATTTGGACCCATCATCATTAACGGCGACCCATCATCGAATGCGATGGCTTGAAACGTTATACGAATGGACGACAATAAACTCGATGGGACGCGCAGGAAGGGGCGACCAAAACTCCGATGGATGGACCAGGTGAAAGAGCTGATATCTAAGCTTGGTGTGACGAACTTTCTACGGAGCGCAAAAGACCGAAGCACCTGGAATACTTTTCTACGTGCGGCTACGGATGGATAAATTTCTGCCATTAAAGATGTAGTCCGAGTAATAAATTTTTCCCAATATATCTAAAATTCAAATTTACCCTAAAACGCTCTATAAAAAATATTACAAAAACTTGTAAACCGAATTACATATACCCTTACCTTCAGTAAATAACGCGATCGCGTTGCGTATATGGATATTAGAAATCAATTTATAAAGTGGGCGTAGTGGTACATTGGTATGAGTGGTACCAGAAGGGGCGTGGCTACACTTCCAGTGTTTTCTCCAAAACTTTACGCTGCTATAGCTTGACTAAATACAGAATTCGGGAGCGATCGCTTTGGGTATATTGATATTATTACTCAATCTATAAAGTGGGCGTAGTGGTACATTTGTATGGGAGGTACCAGAAGGGGTGTGGCTACACTTCCAGTTTTTTCTCCAAAACTTTACGCTGCTATAGCTTGACTAAATACAGAATTTGGGAGCGATAGCGTTGGGTGTAATGATTGTATTACTCGATTTCTAAACTGGGCCGAGTGGTACATTTGTATGGGAGGCGCCAGAGGGGGCTTGGCCATGTAGCCCATTTGCAAATCCGTAAGTAGTTTTGGGAAAATAATAACCAATGCAAAGTTTCAAAATAATTGGTTGCGTTTTTTGAAAGTTATCGTGCGTACCAGACGGACGGACATGGCTCAAACGACTTAAATAGTCACAAATCAAATTTTGTTCAAAGAAACCTAGGGTCTAAAATTACTCCTTCTATGTGTACACTTTTGGGTCGTTTCAAATTATATATACCCTCCATCCCGTAGGGTGTGGTACACAGATAATACTCGACACCTCAGGTTAAAAATTGCAGACGAAATCTGTATCTTTGGTCTGTGGGCGGTGGGGGCGTGGCCAAACTGTATTTAAGACCCTAAAAAAAACTTAATTTCCCTTTACACCCCATGAATGAGGTATGGGAATTAACGGTGTTGTGATTTAACACGGTTTCTCTTTTTAGATTCACAACAAACGACACCTTCTCATTTTCGACGAATGCGAACGTCACAGTTTGAGAAGCTTTTACTAGACATGCCGATTGACTCGAGACTATAGGAGGTGGCCGGCAATGAAAGGAAAATGTAGATGACAGGAGGCGGAAATCGAACCCGGGATCTCCCGCATGGTATTCGCGTGTTGTAACCACTATCGGTCGGTCCCATTTAAGACCTAGAGATAATATTTGATGCATCACAATTCATAACATTTTTTTTATTAAGTTTTCAACTAGTAGTCGGCACAAACTTTCTGGTACCTCACCTATAAATGACCGATAACACCCTTATAATTTTACATTCATATCTTTTTTGTAAGTACACTGAAATCTACGTTTTCCGACAATTTCATATCAAATTATCCCAAAAAAAATTAAGCTAAGTTTTTTTATATAAATTTGATCATGAACATTTTGTTGTTGTATTGTTGATTACAAACATCCAGGTTCGTAATATTAATTCGATCCTATTTTTGTCATTCATTGCCATTTTATAAACACATTCTTTAAACTATATTTCATAATGGTCTACGTATGTGAGTTACCTTAAAAACCGCTTATTATGTTACATATCCATCTACAATGTTCTTTAAATATGTATGTGTCGTAATTAGACTCGTAGTTAGAGCCGAGGGCCTCCACAAACATTCTCTGGCTTTCTCTATTATTTGCAATCTATTTTATATGTTTGTATAGTATATTAATTTAATCCTTTTGTTTATTCATCTTTCAGGAACTACTTTTCACCGGCATCGCTGCCACTTTGTACTTTATCTCATCCGTTATACAATTGGCTAAGTGGACATCATATCCACATTATCATAGTCACGTTTCAAATATAGCTGCTGGAGTATTTGGTATGTTTAATGTCATGGCGTATGCTGCCGGCACCTATTTCCTGCTACGCATTCATCTTACAAATAAGGCCCAGGCCCAGCCAAATTTACCTCAGCCCCAGTATCCTCCGCAGTCGCAACATTATTGAATGCATGAAGTCAAATCGAATATATATTTTACATCTGGTCAGAATCTCGAGAAGAATCTTAAACATTTCTGTATTATTGAGTATTTACATACTTTTTTATGTAGCTTTAATGTTAAATACATGAATATTGTTATTGTTGTCGTCAATTTAAGTTTTAATCATAAAATGTGAGCAAATTAGTCATTCTTAATAAAATAAAAAATAAATAAATACTCACTTAAGTCACCGCATATCTGGATTAGTTGGAAATCTTTAAAATATGGTTGAACTTAAAAGGTGGTATGTCTTGGATGGCACAAAAAACCTCAAATAAAATTATATCTAAGCTTAAAATTAAAAACCTAAACAACCCGAAAATTAATCAACTTTGGTCAAATTAATAAATGTGTTATCTTATATATAAAAATGAATTGCTGTGCAGTTGTCTCGCTAAAACTCAAAAACGGCTGGACCGATTTCCAAAATTTTTTTTTTTTTTGTTTTGTTCGCTATAGCTTCCGGATGGTTTAAAAGGTTTATTTTTTCAAAAAGTGGGCGGCGCCACGCCCCTTTTTTCAAATATCGCTCAGACGGCCTTTATAATAGACCGATTGATACAAAAATTTTACCATGAGAATCTGTTGCCCTGTAGATAGTTCCTGACTACATTTGGTTGTAATTGGATAAAGGGGCGTGGCACCGCCCATACAACTTGAAAATTAAAAAGGCTATATTTCATGAAATATCAGAGGTATGAAGTAGAGATTTGGTATATATGTTGTTTGAGCAGTATTAATTACAGCCAGGATGGAAGTGGGCGGTACCACGCCCCCTTTTCAAAAATCGCTCTAACGCCTTTTCTAATGGATCGATTGATACAAAACTTTTACCATGAGGTACTGTTGACCTGTAGATAGTCTCAGGCTATATTTGGTTGTGATTGGATAAAGGGGCGTGGCACCGCCCATACAACTTGAAAATCGATAGGGCTATATCTCATGAACTATCAGAGGTATGAAGATGAGATTTGTTATATATGTTGTTGGAGAAGTATTAATTACATCCAGGGAGGAAGTGGGCGGTGCCACACCCTCTTTTTAAAAATCGCTCTAACGGCTTTTCTAATAGATCGATTGATACGAAAAATTTACCAAGTGGTACTGTTGACCTGTTGATAGTCCCAGGCTATATTTGGTTGTGATTGGATAAAGGGGCGTGGCACAGCCCATTCAACTTGAAAATTAATATGTTGTTACATATGTTGTTGTTGCAGTATGAAATACAGTAGGGTGGAAATGAGCTGTTCCACACCCTTTTTAAAACAAACAGTTATAACTGTTAAAATTTCACAGTATAATGCTGTTCGCCTAGAGATATGAACAGTAAGGTGGAAACAATTTTTTATTCGCAAAAATCGTAACCAAAATCGGAATCTACGATGAATTTTAAGAAAATTTCACCAATAAACTTTGTGTCTAAAATCAATTCGTATCTCGCGTTGGGAAGCATGAAGATTTCAGATAGAGATTTTTTTGTTTTTAAATGAGCACAAACCGAAAACTTCAGATATATATTTTTTGAGACCTTTTGCGTAAAACTTACTTCCCAACAGACTAAATGAGGTATTACAGAAGCAAATATATGTATTTGTTAAAAAGTTATGGCCTCTGAGAGTTGGCATACAGAAATTAAGTTTTTAAAAATAATTTTTCAGAATATTGGGCGGGATCCCAATAAAAAAATCAAAAATATACTATTCTTTTTATCTTAGTCTCCAAACATCGGAATGGTAGGTAAAAGTTAGAGCCGGGGGCCATAGGTCTGAAGTAACTGAATAATTGCTCATTGCAAAAAAAAAAATATCTCTACCTGAAATCTTCATGCTTCGCAGCGCGAACTAGGAATTGATTTTAGACATATAGTTTCTTAGTGAAATTTTCTAAGAATTCTTCGTACATTCCAATACTGGTATACGACTAGCACGTTTTTTTTTTACGCAAACTAATTGATTTGCCCTAATGATCAGGCTATTTCGAACTAAATAAGTTAAAAGTGACGAGGCGCTGCCCACGCACTTCGAAAGTTAACTTTTTAACTGTATCAAATAATGGTCCGTACACCAGGCGGTTGAGGATTCGCAGACTAAAATAGTGATTTTTTTAATTTACTTTACAGGTATGTATTTTTCAATTACTTTTCAAGAGAGCGAATCGGCAATAAATCATATAGATAGAAAAATTAAGCAATATTCATTGTAGTTATACTACAATGGTTACATTTTTATAATATATCAGAGGTAACATTAGCAAACATTTGTAAATAACCTATGAATGGGGTATTTTTCTTGACATATAGAACTTCTGATAGGTATAAGTGTAAATCTAGCTGTCATTCTAATGAAGTGTGATAGACTTTCTTTTAGTATACTTTGAAAAATCACCATATAAAAACTAAACAAGAACAACGTTTACAAATCTTGCAAATTTATTTTCAAAATGCACGTTCTGTTCGCCAAACTTATGGAGCCCTTAGTGAAGTTGAGGGTGCATATAATGATCTATCTGAGCAGCTAATAGAAGCCATCGACGCTGTAGAAGTTAGTGTGACAGGGGACTCGAATTTATCGAACCGACGTCTTTCTTAGCAACTCGGTTTCTGCAAATGCTGAGGAAAGATCTTAGCCTACATTCAAGTAGAACCAGTGGACGATCAATTGATTTTTTTTATTTATCATGTCGTTGCATATTATTTGAAGGAGAAATGGTTCCAACACGACGGTGCAACATGCCGTACAGCGCGTGAGACCATCACTTTGTTAAGCCAAACGTTGGTGACCGAATTATTTCAAAAAATAGTAATACGAGTTCAATACAAGAATAGTATTCCGGATTATTCTTGATCCATGATCGTGTGAGAAGAAGACATGACAAATGAAGTTTTTATGGCTAAAGACAAACGGAATTTTCATTTGCGGTCAATAGGAGAAGTCATAACAAAAATGTTGTTTTATGACCAAAGAGATAGTTAGTTAGTATACAGATGGTTCCCGCTACTACGGATCAAAATAAATAATTTTGATCTTTAGAGGAATGTCAGTTTCCGATTTGTGGAAGAAGTGGTTTTTCGCCCTACATACAGAAAAAACTTAATCTACATGTCGGCACTATAGATATGACTTTGCTGATGAACTTTTTATTAGCATTTGAGGAGTTACTTTAAATTTGTTACATATGTAATTAAACTCAACATATTATTGTCGAGCTTAAGTACCGTTTTCAAAGTACTTTGTAGACCTAAATGTGAAATATATTACAAGTTAATATGCAATAGCGAAGCATTGCCGGGCCCACTAGTATTGAATATATAAATAAAGTTAATGTACGAAATAGTAAAACTTGCACTAGAAATAAAAAGTCCATATCCTTATACTAATATTAAAATATGCATTAAGTTAACATTAAAACCAGAAACACCACCAATGCTGGGTGTTTTGGTCACGCAGCATATTCTATATATCCATTAAGACACTATGACCTAGCCTAACAATAGTTAGCCCCAAAGTTCCCATTGGGCCCATAGTTTTAGACCTTTAAGTGTACATAAATTAAAATTATTTGCAAGATGTATACGGTGTAGTTGTTTAAACATCTCATATCATTTAAAGTATTGTTTACGCAAAATGTGGACATAGCAAAATTGATTTGTTGCAAAGATGAGTTCCTGCCTTGTTATAAAATAACCGAACTGATCTGAAAAATAAAACCGTAAAGCTCGATAACGTGCACGTTCTTTATATGATAAAGTGGACGTTAAAAACTTCCACTTCCGCCGACTGCTTTTTACGACTGATATCTATATATTTATCATCGGCATACGCGAGCAATGACTTTTGTTGAAGATGGTACCATTCCTGTTTACTGCAGCCTTCCGCATGATCATCTCCATTACGGTGATAAAGAAATCGCAGGACAGACTATCGCCTTGTCTGAAGCCTCGCTTGGTAGAAAATGGCTCTGTCAGATTTTTTGCCAATTTTCACTGAAGACTTCGTGTCAGTCAGTGTCATCCCGCAAAGTCGATTTAGCTTTGCGGGGATACCAAACTCAGCCATAGTTTCTTACAATTTCTGTCGTATCGGGCTGTCGAATGCAGCTTTGTAGTCGATTAACAGGTGGTAGGTGTCGATCTGCATTTCATGGTTCTTCTCCAGGATTTGTCTTAGTGTGAATATCTGGTCGGTCGTGGATTTACCCCTTTTGGTACCTTAAAAAAAAATCTTTTTTGTAAAAAAAAATAATATTTCTCCCATAACTTCCAAACGATAAGCTGGAAGACGTTTAAATTGGGTCAGTTCAATTACTTTATACTAACAGACAAACCCTCAGAAAACCATAACATTTGTCACACCCCTTTTGGTTGCTCCCATACAAATGACCGAATTGACCTTAATAGTTTAACATACGGGCGGTACCTACTGGTACCGCCCATATAAATGACCGAATACAAGCATATTCCAAAGAATGTCGAAAAACATATTACAAAATTTAGCATAACTAGTTAATTTTTATAAACTTATCTGTTTTAGAAGGCTACTTTAATATGGCATAGCACAAAAATAAAAAAAATTGGATTGCGCTGCCTCACGATCAACTTAGAGCGTTGAGAAAATGAGAATTAGCAATTTTTTTCGCTTTAACAGCCTCCGTTTCACTATTTTTTAACCGATTTTTTTTTAAAAAATGGTAAAAATCATAGCTTTATAACCAGGGAAACCGGAAATATGCTACAGCATGTTTTTATTACAACGAGATATTAACAAATGGGTAATGTATTTACATGTTTCATGGTCCTACAAGTGTTTTGAGACCTATTTGTTAGAGCATATTTTGGCATATTTTACCCATTAAGTCATATTTCGGCAAAATTTAGTTTTAGGAGCATAATTTTAAAACAACCTCCTTTTTTAAAGCATAATTTATATTTTTTAGGCCATATTTTTTCAAAAATATCCCTTTTTAAGCATATTTTATGTTTTTGACATTATTTTTTTTTTTGTTCGTAAAAACAAGTGTCTTTGCAATTTTGGTTTTTTAAAATGAAACAGACAAATCATGTTTTACACAACTGTGAAATGTTAAACGTTTATTAATCTTTTTTTCGCACATTCTTATTCAATAAGTAAACAAAACATAAAACAGAGGTTTCAACCACCACCGATTACTACCCTGGACATAATGCCTAAAGCTAATCCGATAAAAGCAGTTGTAGAAAAGTTTCCTGACTTACGAGCTGATGGTGGATTCCTCTTTTTTTAAATCTGCGGCAAAGTTATTGCAGCAAATCGCAAATTTCAAGTGAAGCAACATGTGGAAAGCGCAAACATATTCAACTAAGTCATAGAAGTGAAAATAAGCAGACCAAACAATTATTTTTGCCAGAATGTTCCGGTAGACTTTAAAAAGAACATGATTTTCAAAAAAAAGTTATATAAAGAATTGTTTAACAATTATCATTAACATCAAAATACGAAGTAAAGGAAATACTGTCCCTTAAATTTGCTTTAATTACATCTGTGGATGTCAATGTACAAAAACAAAACTACTAACAAAGCCTGTTTTGTTTTTTTTTTAATTTTTAAGCTGTTTTTTTATTTTAAATAAAAATATTTCTAATTCATATGAAAAAAATTGTGTGACTTTAATTTTTTAGAGCATGTTTTTGTTGATTTTTAGGTCATATTTTGCCATTTTTCAGGTCATATTTTATGCGCATAAAACACGATTTTTAGGGCATATTTCCGGTTGCCCTGTTTATAACAAATGCACAGTGGTTCCGTCCATAGGCCAAAAATCAAAAAACTAATCACAAAGTATTAAAATAAAATGTAAACAAATGATCTCTTAAATGTCCAAACTTCATAAATGTGGTCGGTAGGATTATCTTGTAATCCGACGCAAAACCTCGGAAAACCGAAATATTAGCTTCAGACGGTTTTACATACATATCAATTTTGTAAGAAATATTGAATTGAACTTTTTATAACTGTTGTTAGTTTTGCTAGATGTCTGTAAACTTCTGGCCATACGACCGAGAGTCCTATTCCCGATCGTTTAAGCTACATAAGTAATTTCTTTTTCAATTTCATTAACTCGAGAGTAAAACAATGTCGTACATAGGGTAAGGGGATTTATCAGTCAGTTCACCTGGTTGCAATTCCTGTATTGGCTTAAATATTTTTTAAGAGCCCTGCTGAACATTTCAGCTCTGTACTACCATTTGAAGTATTTTTGGCCGCGCCTCCCTACAAACGGATCCACTGTGAAATGTAAGCTTTTGAAAATCGCTTTACAAAGAGAAGACTTATGATTTCTAGAACCTGTAATTTTAGGAAAAACTATAAGTATCACTGTACTCTACAGTCCAACAGAAATGCTACATGAGAGCCCCTGTATATTTTGTGTGTAGCACAGTGAAATTTATGTAGAAATTAATAATTCATTTGGTTTAAAAAAGATCGGTACTTTCACGAATGCTTTCCTAAAAGTTCATAATGATATACATAATATGTAATTTAGTAAACTTTTCTGTACGGTGGCAATATCACTTGATGTTGAAAAAAGCAATTGATAACCCTTTATGTATTGGAATTATTTTTAAATTTTTCCAACTAGGGTATAATGCCCAAATTATCAAGTTATTTCAAAAATATTTCCTGACAGGTATTGTTCGAAAAACACCGATGAATAATATTGTTAGTTTTAAATCAAATAATGTTAGTTTGACGCAAAGATTACGTGATGTAATTACTATCGTGATCTTTTAGTTCAATTTCAATGACTTTGCCCTATTAATTCTTATTTCTTATTTTAATGATCATTGTCAATGAATTAATCATGGTGCTGTTTATCAAAATTTATTTCTTTTTGATATAATACTTTATAATCTCAAGATTTTATAACCGTTATATATTTTAAAATCCGTTTTTAATTATTTTGGTACATTCACAATAATTGTTTTTGATATTTTAATCTATGCGAAATATTAAAACATTTTAATACTTTGTTTTGAAATAAATATGAAAAATTTTGACAAAGATGTTTAAAATTTTGAAATTGTAAAAATTTTAAATCTATTGAAACATTTTTAAGGAACACTTGATGTATTACGGCAATGTCCGTACAAATGAATTCAAATCACATAAACAGCACCTATGTGGAAATATTCAAATAAGTGCAGCATGAAAACTCTGTGACATACATAATTTAAACAATAATGACTTTTTATATAGAACTTAGCTTAACTTGGCCCTCCTCATCACTACGGATGAGGGTATATTTTGATCCACAAAATTAAAGGTGGTCGAGTGCACCATTAGACACCTGCATGCGTGCATTAAATAACTTCATGCCCGAACCGAAAATCACCCAGGAAACATAGGCGATTCTGTTGCAACGATCACAAAGGTTACAAAAATCTGCCCCGATCCAGCTCCATTCCAAATTTTTGATAAACAACAAACCCACTCGCCCAATTGATATGCTAAAAATGTATAAATTTATTTGCTACTCACCAATTTTTGCACACAAATCTATAAAATCTACTTTTAAGGACGAATAATTAACACTTGTTCACTAGTTTGCCAAAAAGAATCAGATTTTTCTGTTAAAAAACAATGTCACTTCTTCCAAACAAAACAACATCTTTTCACAAATAACCTTGGCACACAGTTGTATTTCTGAACGTCTCTGTCTTTGAATCATTGTCCCCCGATAGGTTTGTGGCTCAGCTTCTTAAAATACTTATATTTGCAATGTAAACTGCTAGAATTTATTTCACATCTAGATGGCTCCGCCTTTGACAGCTGTTTTTGACATTTGAGAAACGTCAAAAAAGCAGTACTGACAACTGCAGCGAAATGGACTTCCTCTTTTTCGATACGTTCGCGTTCGTGTAAAATTGTCAAAAATTTTCACAAAATAAATCTTAGGTAATCTTTGTGAAAAACTATGAAAATATCAATAAAATTTAAACAGAAGTGTTAAACAATATGTTGGCTGTTGTCGAGAAATGGAATTTCGTTGTGTTACATGAAGAAAATGTACAAAATATGCAATTTTAACAAGACATCAATAGAACGCAGGCGATGGAACAAAATGACCAAAATGTTGGCTTGGCCAACGCAGAGATGAATATTAATAATGTTGTGGGTGTTTTGCAGACAATAAACTATCGGATATATGTAAAATTGAAATAATGCCTCGATTTGTTTACCCGCAATGTCTGGAAAGTGATATGTGCCCCCGGTGTCTTGAGCATTATTGTTTGTTGTCAGTTTGGCAAAGCGTTGTTGGTTGCGGTCTCAGTCCCCGTGGTGGCCAAAGTTTAATGACTTTACTTTTAGTCAAGTTGCGACAACTACATCCTGCAGCGTTTAATATGAGTTTTACATTTTGTCGAAATTGCTAGTTTTGTTTACATTTTGTACATGTAATGAATTTTTCATAAAATACAATTGAGGTTTGTGCCTTTTGTACTAACATCAACCCCCTTTCTTTTCTCTCTTACAGCCATGGTGCGTATGAACGTATTGGCCGATGCCTTGAAATGCATTAACAACGCTGAAAAGCGTGGCAAGCGTCAGGTCCTCCTCCGCCCCTGCTCCAAGGTCATCATCAAGTTCTTGACTGTCATGATGAAGCATGGCTACATTGGTGAATTCGAAATTGTCGATGACCATCGTTCCGGCAAGATTGTTGTCAATCTCACCGGTCGCCTCAACAAATGCGGCGTCATCTCGCCCCGTTTCGATGTTCCCATCAACGACATTGAAAAGTGGACCAACAACTTGTTGCCCTCTCGTCAGTTCGGTTATGTTGTCCTGACCACCTCCGGCGGTATTATGGATCACGAAGAAGCCAGAAGAAAACATTTGGGTGGTAAAATTTTGGGTTTCTTCTTCTAAATGCATCGATCTGAAAACATTCGCTACAAAACTAAAACAAAAATACGCTTAAATTTCGTTTACCACCATCAAATGAAAGCGGGCGGCATTGTCAACATATAACCAACAGCAACAACAACTGCGTCAACATGTGTTTGTGGGACTCTCGTGTTTGTTTTTATTGTAAAAAACAACAGAATTTTTTTATATAAATTATAAAAAACAAAGTGATTTTTGCTTAATTTGTAAGCAAAGGAGGAGAATAAAAAAAATTATGAAAAACCAAATTGTTGAAAGTGAAGTGTTTTTAATTTGTGCTTATTGGAGAACATATTGTGCCCTAGTCGATAGGACTGGAAATCGACTTGTAAATGTTGTAAACATGCCCTCCTAGATATAAATATTTATTCGATTGATTATTAGCTAAATATGCATTTCTGGACTTCAGAATGTTGTCATATAGCAAGAGATGGTGTATTCGGTTGTTGGAGAATTTTATAATTCAACTTTTCAAGGGTTGGGACTTTTTTTTTAGAGAATCAGTTTGTATCTTACTTGTTAGTCAATTTCAACTTGAAGTCCAAGGGCAGTTTTTAATGAATGACAATAAAACTTGTATTCAATTCAAAACAACTAAACTAAATTATGGTAACTTATAAAATATCAAAATAAATAAGACGATTCTTACGGCCCTATTCTAATAATTTGGTTACAAAAATTTGTCACCAGAAATTTGTTACAATTTTGTAACCAATTCTTGTTACGGGTATTCTGGCAATTTCGTTACAAGGAAATGTTCACCTCGTGGTGAAATGTAAGTTATTGACAATTCGCATCTGGTTATTGAATTTAACAAAGAAAAAATGAAAACACAATACTGAAAAAGGGAAAAATGTTTTTCCATCTTAGATATTTATACAAATTTGAATGAATTTAAGGGGCCGACAAGTGCCCAAGTTAAGTGGACAGTCGAAAATATTAGACAATAACTGTATAATGGGGAATTGGACACTGCTGTCCCGCAGGTTTCTGGGCAGTTGTTCTTTTTCCACACCTTTTGCTGCTACATATCCAAAAAAATGTAACATTTTATATTTTACAGCTCAAAATATTATTCAAAACAGCTGTAACTAGCTTGTTACCTCCTTTCTGGCAGGTAACAAATTTTGTAACTATTGTCATGGTGACAAGGATTCGGATTACCGATTTTTTGATTTTGTAACCAAAGTAGTCTATTGTAACCGTGGTGACTATTGTAACCACGTCAGAATAGACCGGTTAGGCTTTACATTGCAGTGTTCAGAATTAGTGAAAGGAAAATATAAAATCAGCGTTAAATATCAATACTATCTCCTTATAGTTTAAAAAATTTATGCGATTGATTTATGCAGAGTTGAATGAATGCGTCACCTGAATTCTTTAACTTAGCAGATATCTTTGTCAGGCAAATGATAGTTTAGATAATATGATAATATAAAGTTAAATAACTGCTTTACAAGTGTTGGGATGAAGAAAGAAACATAATTTTTCACTGCGTTGCGATTTGAAGCCTGAGGTCTGTCTGTCTTTATAAATTGCAATTAAACTTCTTGTAATTTTGAAATTAGCTAAATAAATAATAGCTCCTTGTAGATCATTACATACAAATAATAAAATACAACAAAAGATAAATATTTTTAATTGAGCCAGAAATTAACAAACCCGATAAGTCGTTCCCTGGACAATTAATTACCAAATTGAATCAATGCATTAAACAAAAATTAGTTTTTTTTTATTTGTCAAAATAAATTTAAATAAAGGGCTAATGTGCAGAATATGGGACGTATAGGAATGATAGGTCAAATCTGGCGATGGAGCCCTGGTTGGTCAAAAAAACATCCTCTTGGTTTCTATGATGAAGCCCTAAGTGCGTGTACTCAAAAAAAAGTATTGTCAAGATGAATCCAACGGCGGTGGTCAAAAAAAGGTCCCATTGGTTTATATGATGAACCCCAATGTGCTGGTACTCAAACAAAAGGTATTGACAAGACGAATACAACGGTGTATTTTTCAGCGGTGTAAATTTGAAGACACTACGGCTCCCCTGGATCGAGTAAGACATATTTTTGTCTGTTGGCCACCTTAGTTAATTTTAAGACAAAAATCTAAAAAATTAACATGGATATTCGAATTATAGGATATTAAATATAATTCTTAACGCACTTTTAATAACATACATTTTTTTTAAACGCAGCACTTTGTTAATATTTTTTTATATTAATTCGGAATTTTCCGAAGTACTTAAAAATTCATTGATTACATAGTTGATGATTTTGTCATAAATATAAATATCAAAGTAAGAAAAATTAGTTTTGGACAATTTTGTTGGGACGGGTGTTACAATGTTATTCAAAAATAGAAAATTTATTATTAAAAAAAGCTTGGATTACGAAGAATGTAAAGTTGTAGTAACAGTTAGGCACTGAAAGAGCTTGCTTTCTGCTCAGAATGTTTATTAGAAGACAACGACAGGTGTGACCTTAGGAATTTAAGCTTTTACAAAATTATGACTTTCAGGTTAAATTCTGTACAATTTTTCGTAGAAAGTCCACAATAATTGTGATGTAGGCAATTGTTTTTGTTGTTTTTGATAGTATTAAGTGCTTAGTAAGCACTGCTTACTGTTTGCAAAAAACTTACTTTTTCTTAATAAAAAAACTTTTTTAAAAAAAAGACGGGTGTGACCTAATTAAAATAAACTCCAAATGTATGAGGAAAGTAAAGTTTTTATAGAGTTCAATTATATATCAAACAAAAAGATAAACATATAAGAAAATAATAAGACATTCAATTTATTCATTATCTGTGCTATAGTATACATCATCTTAGAGTGGTTCAATTTTTTTCGACCAAGCGGTTATCGAAATAGTAATCAACGGTGAATTCTAAAGAAATTTGTACAAGAAACCATGGCTCTACAATCAAAATCGAGCCCCTATTATAAACGAGAAACTTTTCGTACTGGGGAAAAAAAATCCACAAACTGCCCCGGAATAGCCACTAGAGAATTCAAATATGTGACCGACCCCCAGTCATTTGCTCCCACCGCTCTAACTGCCCTAAAGCAGCCCCTAGAGGAGTCAAATGTATGACCGACCCCCAATAATTTTGCATCTCCAACAATTTCTCAAAACATATCTACCCTCTGTTTTCAACCCTTAAGTTGGTTTTCATACAATTTTTTTATTTTCATATCTTTTTTTAAATTTATCTAGCCGCTTCCATGGTGCCTCCTGGGGGGTAAAATGTATGACCGACACCCACTAGTATTTCCCTTCCAACATTTCCTAACATACCTACCCCCTATCTTAACACCCTAAGGCCTTTACCATGGCCAGTAGCAAAAAAATTTCATGCCAATCATATTGTGTTTGTTATGGCTTATTGCAGTCTTAATTTTTTACCCAGGGACGGGTGTGACCAAATGTTTTCTGTAACTAAATACTTAAATATTTAAATAAATGCACACAAAATTTCACTATATTATTAATTGCATTTAAATTGTTATTGTTGGAAAGTATAAATGGTTTATTACATAAAGTAACAATTTTATTAAAAATTTGTCATATTTATGGGGACGGATGTGACCCAAAATTCATATATTTATATTTACTCGTAAACTTTTATTATAAAACATACAAAGACGAAAACGTATGAGAAAGCAAAGAGAAGTTTAGTATTTCCGGAGATAACAGTTTTTACTTATCAAGACAATTGGAATATTGGAAAATGTTAATGTAAGTTCTACCTTATAAAGATATAGATGAGGGTGTTCGTTAAATTCTCATTTCAAATTGTTGGAAAATTGATAAAAATTCAAAAAAAAAAAAAAAAAATTATATTTCCATTTGCCCATAATAGTCTTTCTCTTGAACATATAATATTTATAGGCCGATTTTTTTTTAAAATATGGAATTATATTTTTTACTGTATAGGGCAGATTTACGTGGAATTGCCCTTTTAAATTTTTTTTTTCAACTTTCAATCTAGTTTACGATGTAAATTAGTATGGGGATAAGAAAAATTGTTGAAAAAGTTGTTACTTCCTGAATTTTGCGGAAAAGGTAAGAGCACACAATGCGAGGACTAAGCAAGAAAAATTTAAGTAGAAAGTAACGCTTTTTTTCTTTCAGAATCGCTTGGAATAGAAGGAATCTTTTACTTAAAAAAACATTATGATGAACAGAAGGAAAACATATTTTAAAATATCTTTGTTTAAGTAACATTGATTGTAATGTAAATTGTTATTGTAATATTAGCAAGTAATATTTATTGCAATTTTTGTTCTGTTACATTTATCTAAATGAATTTTTATTGTATTACATTGCACAATTAAGTACAAATAAAAAAGACAGAACCTCGAACTATTATACGTTTTCAGTTATTTGGGATATTAAAAATTCATGACTACGCACATTCTAGGTAATTTATAAATATTTAATTCTCTTTACGGACTAATGAACTTTATAGGCTATTTTGTAAATAATAAACTATATCATGTCGATAGTGCGTAAACAAATATGTAAGTAAGACTGCTTTAGTTCTATAGAAAATGTAAACTGAAAAAATAAACAATTACGCTTCCATCTAATATACAAGGTATGTTAGTCAGTATTGACATTTTCGAATATATGTAAATTCCAATGGTTTGTAACTAAATTATTCTACAATTTCATATGATAATCGAAACTATGAAGAGGTGGCCATTTGTATGAACAAATAAAGTGCAATATAAGTGATATCGTTGGTACTACCGGTTTCAAATTCCTGAATACATAATGGATTATGTGTTCTATCAACTTCGCTGATTGTGTTCTGCTGACGTTACAGTAAAATATGTTGAAAATAGTCTCATCCTACAAGTATGCAATAAAAACAATGAAATTGCAATAAACGAACAGCACACTACGTACAGTGTTTTCATACGTTTATCTTTTAGATGATGAATAAATAAGTAGTTAAGAGTTAACCAATGTTGTTGTTGTTTTTTAATTTACAACAAATTATCATGCGATTTTGTAATAACTCAAAGAAAATGAAAAAAAAATGATAAGAATCATTAACAAGAAGCAAAACAACTCAGCAACTTCAATTGAATGAAAACAATCAATAACTATTGAAAACTGAAATGTAAGTGGAAAAAACGCAGAGCAATGTGGTCATTTGTAGATAAACTTGGAAATATCGCAATATATTGAACAATAGCCCATATCTAGTCTAGGAATCTACGGCGAGATGGTGAAATAAGTGAAAACATTAAGGGTGTGACTAAAACGTTTTATTAGCAACATAAAATACATACGGTTAATGGACTTTTTTACAATATAAACAAACTGACCAAATGCTAAAAATGCTTAAATATCCAGCAGTTTTCCGTTTGGAAGTTATAGAAATATATACATTTTTGTAACAAAGGTAATTTTGTATGAGGGATACCAGAAGCGGTGGTGTTATTCTGCATATTGATAGTCCCATAGCATCTTAAACTTCAGAAAACTTTTAACGCTTGTAAATTTTCATAAGAATCAGTGAAGGTTAACGCGAGTTATCGTGCCCACTAGCAAGCCATGAATCGCGATGTCGAAGTTTTATTCATTTTGTCAGATTGACCAGCTTTGATATTACCCGACGTAGGGTACTTCATATTCTTGCATAATGTTAAAGTTCATTTTTGCAAGCAATATAATCTCTATACTTTATGAGTGTGTGTGTGTGCGAACAAATTCTACTATGTAATCGTAAAGTAATTACTTGTGATTGCTGAGGCATTTGTTGCGAATCGGACATTACAAGTACATACGTATCTACGTAAGCTGCTACGAATTGCGATTATGTACAACAAAATAAAAAACACAAGTTATCAGATGTTGTTGTAGTTTGACTTTAAAATGTACAAAAGGGTTTTTTTGCTGTTAACATTTCATCGACTACGTCGGTATGTCAGAGCACAATATCTATACCGGTTTATATACAATAAATATTGTTGAATTTTATTAGTTCGTAAAAAATATGATTAAGAATTAGTAAATTTGCTGGTTGCTGCAATTTATAACCAAATATTTTTTACTGAAGTAATGTTATCATTTGTGAATGCAAAGGCTTGATCTATCGACATTACTAGATTTCTTTAAAGGCAAATATGATTTTTTTAATTAAATTTTACAAAAAGAAACCTGGTTGACGTTAAAAAAACAAACATTAAAGTTCATAATAAACAATGCATTAGAGTTTTTTGGCCTTTATGGTTTTTTATATTGAATTATATAAATAAATATATAAATAATTAATGTACAAATTAATTATGTCAATCACATATAAAAAACCCAAGCGTTGTGTTTGTTATGGAATATGGCAGTCTTCATTATTTACCCAGGGACAGGTGTGACCAAATAGTTTTTGTTACTAAATACTCAAATATTTAAATAAATTTCCACATAATGTCACTATATTATTAATAGAACTTACATTGTTATTGTTGGAAATTATTAATGTCTTATCATGTAAAGTAAAATTTTTCTTAAAATTTTGCGATATTTACGGGGACGGGTGTGATACAAAAATTCTTATATTTCTATTTACTCATAAAACTTTTATTATAAAACCTTATAAGAAATCAAACAGAAGTCTTGACTTTCCGGAAATAACAGCTAAAACTTATCGAGATAAATGGAATATGTATTTGGAAATGTTAATGTAAGTCTTAACGTAACATATAACGAAGAAGATGAGAGTGTTCGTTATATGTCAAATTGATCAAAATTTAAAAATTATAATTTGTCCATAATTGTCTTTCTATTGAACATATTTATTAACCGATTTTTATTTAAATTATGTATTTATATTTTTTCCTGTATTGGGCCGTTTTACGTGGAATTGCCCTTATATATCTAGAGTTACAGGGAAACCCGTAAATTGGTATTTATATTTCATGGCAAACAAAAGAAATTTTATCGACACTTTGTTAAAAGACCACTATATTGAAGCTTTTGTCGCACTGTGTAATAAATGCTACTCTTCCCTGCTTTAGCCAATCAATATATACGAGTACATACTATATACTCATGTGTTCACAAGGACTTTTTTTTTACAATCTTCCTTTAAATAAAGTAACTGTGCAAAAGTTCACACATTTTATATAAGTTCACAACTAGACAATGTTATTCGACACAGGCGTGACAATTGAAATAAACTATATATGTAGTTAATAAAACATTAGGACGAGTAAAGTCTCCATTAAATGAATATATTAACGTGGGAAGGTTCGGTGTTAATGTGGGAGGAAGTGCAACGCGCTCTGAATGCTTAACATATGTTCGTGTTTCCTTTTTTAGTTAATTGATAAAGTTATAGGTCCTTTGGGTAATAACTCAATTAAACGGATTAACAAGACATTAAACTAGTAATGTGGGAATGTCAAAGATAGGAATCTTATCTATTCTAGACCACAGACGTATTTGCATATGTTGACATGTTAACACGTATTTTTTGTTGTGTTCATATTTTTTGTGATGTTGTTGTGTTTGTGGGGGTATCAACGATTGTAATCACAATTTATTTGTACATATTTTTTCAACACTGCAATCAAAATCTCATTTAGATTATTCACCTCGAATGTCAGCAGATGTTAGCTAATGGCTACGAGCATTTGTGATAAGTCAATGGAAAATTATAAGATTGAGATTTAATTGATGATAGGCAAGGAAAATTTACTAGCAAAATTAATTTAAATTGGAAGTTAATACATTAAATAAAAATGCTGGTGAACAATTAACAAACTTTAATATTGTAGATAATCAAAATATAATTTCCTTTTTTTAAATTCTACAATTCGGTTTGTATAATTGGTAGTCTTCCCAAATTAAATACAATTGTGCTGTTGGTATACCTATGCGATACTAGAAATGGAAATTAGTTTTATTATTAAACAAGTACGTTGGGGCCGTTTGGTTTGGGGTGGATTCTGTGAAATATTAACTTTGGAACTGGTCTTCCCAAGCTGTCACATGAACTCCGAAGAGACATAATGAAAATAAATTCTATGCTCTTCTTGAAGCCAAACCAGGAGATAAATTAAATTTTTCAGCAATAGAATGCGTAAGGAAACAAAAGGTTGGGTTCGGTCAGAATACGTTGAAGTCTTAGAGGGGCCAGCGTGTTGCTATGACATGAAACCTAAAATGGACTCCAACAACAGGAAATTCAATAGCGTTGCTGAGCTTCAGAAAGTCCAACCCCAAAAACCCTGATAAATAGTACGACCAAAAGGCATTTTTGTACATATTCAAAATCAGAGAGATTATACGCATTATTAAAAATTGTTTTTTACTTTAAATTTGGTTTTTGTTTTAATAAAAAAGTTTTATTTCGTTATTAAAAACCACTACGTATATTTGCATGATCACCCCATAATGTAAAGAAATGCAAAAAAGATAAAACTTTACTAAATACAATTTTGTTGTTGTTGGATGTAAAAGTGTAGTTTTTGATTCTCATTCCTCATATTCGGTTGTGAATAAGGACTCCTCAAGTACATCAGCACCGAAAAATAGCGGAGCGTATAATTTCCATTGTATTATTTTCATCAAAGAAAAAAAATATTTAGAAAAAAATAAAATTAAAAATTAATTGTTTTAGATGAATACATTTTTAGACTACAAATAGACAAGCAAAAATTAAATAAAGTTAACAAAAAATGTTAGGAGTGAAAAATGACTAGTGGTCGGTCATACATTCTACCCCTCTAGGGTCGACTTCGGGGCAGTTAGAGCGGTAGGAGCAAATTTTATATAAAAAACAAATTGTTTGTAAGCCCTCGGAGTTGGAGAAGGGTAATAGGTAAGTTTGGCAAAAATTATAGGAGAGAAAAATGTCTGGGTGTCATACTTGTTGTAGATTATTTTCCCAAAAGTTTCTTGTTAATTGGTTTTTTAATTGGTTAATTTTTTTACTCCATAAAAATTGACACACTCTAAACATGTTGTTTGAAAGCCGACGGCTTTTTCAACATAAACAATCAAAAGAAAGAAAGAAGTTAAGCAAATGGTTTCTCATAGTGAATGGTTGTGAAGTTTTTCGAGTCTATGCACTCAAGAAAGAATTCTCATTTTGTTGTTAATTCTGGTGCATAAGACTTGATAAACATTTTGCAATCATTATACCAAAGTCTGCTGATGAGGATTCGTGGCTGAATCCGAAACAGCTGTACAGACTGCCTGGCATTATGAGAATATCATTCTGCTTTTAACTTCGTTCAAAGCCCCTGGTCTTGAGCTTGAGATAAATTCTAAAGTCAATGTTCATACAAACAGACCGAATAAATACAAACACAACGATGATGATGACGTAGAGCACGACGGGCCGCAAAGCTGAAATAATGCTTATGGCAAAACTGTTGGTTGCGAAACCAACAACAAAACATGTTGTTTGAAAGCCGACGGCTTTTTCAACATAAACAATCAAAACAAGAAAGAAGTTAAGCAAATGGTTTCTCATAGTGAATGGTTGTGAAGTTTTTCGAGTCTATGCACTCAAGAAAGAATTCTCATTTTGTTATTATTTAAGTTAAAAATTGCATTATCAGCCATTCAATATAGTGTTAGTATAATTTCTAAACGTTTTATAAGTAAAATGTATTTAAAGTTATTTTTCATTAAAGTTTTAATTAACTATTTTCGAAATATTATTTTTTATACAAATTCTTTCTTATAACAATTAAATTTACGTACTCATATTTTGTATATAATTTAAAATTTTTCTCTCAATTATTTATTTAATTGTAATTTTAAGCCTTAAAATTAGTATTTTGTTAAATTTACAATAATTTCCTAGAATTTTAATTTTTAATTATTGGTAACTGTGCTAACTTTTTAAAAATAATTAAATATTATTTATTATCCTCTAACAAAAGTTTATTTAATTTTTTTTTATAATAATTTTTAATTATTTATTTAGTTAACAAGATTATATTTTTTTAATATTTTATTTTAATTTCATTGATAAAAATTTTATTTATAATAATTTTTTTATCTTATCAATTATTTTCTTTTGAACAAATTTCTTCTTTCGGTAATAAAAAGTAGAATACAAAATTTGATTTATATTTATTTATTATTAATAAATTTACTATTTTAATATATCGTACCCTATATAGCCTATATGCTGTAGAAAATGTTATATTACACAGTACCACATTTTTTCAGCTCATTGAGTTATGTCCATCAAAAGAGCCAAAAACGTGACAAATTCCCCTACGATACTTACTAACTTGAAATCGATATAAAATTATTATGGCTTGTAACTTGCCAATACCAATAATGCAAAACTTCTTCTTTTTGGGACTACTTTCAAGTGCAGTTATCAGAATTGAGTACCAAAAAATCATGTGTTGTACTGTGTTATACGCTATCGTTATATTGAGGGGACGATATGATGTACATTTTAAATAATTTCTAACAAATTATATTTTTAAAATGTTTTTGCCATGGTATTTATCTGCTCAAAACATGATTTAGTTATAATCAACCAAATCAGCCAAATGAGAAATTCTGTTAGAACTTATTGATCAAAGAGATTGCGTCCTTATTACAATCAAAATACTCTTAACTTTAGTGACTAAAGTACATAAATATATGTATGCACTCTCTTTTTACTACCTGCAATACTCACTATTTTGATGTAATTCTTACTTTTGATATTTCACAATTCTCATGCAAATAGCGTCTAGTGTTTCCTATGACTAATTTGGTAATTAAACAAATGCATTGCACATTTCTTTAGCATATTAGATTTTTTTCTTTACCTCCAGGTTGTGACTTTGCACTTCCAACAACAGCTCTACACACGTCCGACCAGCTGTATCTTGCAGGCACTTGATTTGTTGTCGTCATATCAATCGCAGCGACAGCGGTGGCGGCGGCACACAGACCCACTAACAACACCAGGCCCACTCGTTTGATGCGGCTGTGGCTTTTCTTTCCGTATTGTACAAAAACAACACCACAACAATTGAATTTCAATGTTAAGTGCAGTAAGATAATTGTTTTTTTTTCTGCTATTCCCCAGTGTCGTGGAAACATTTGCAAAACTTGTTTCTGGCGCTCTCTTCACGTTGGATCTTTTTCTCTCTCTCTGGTGTCTCTGGGTTAGTGGCTTGCATTCACTTTTCTTCTAGCAACGTGGTGCATGTGCAATGTGCCCGAGAATGGGATGCAGTAGACCACAATGATCGCTCATTCCTAAACCGGTTGGCGGTTATTATTCATTCACCTGATGAATTACATAAAGTGCAGTAATGAAAATTCCTCATACGAATATGCGTGCATGTGTGCCACGAATAATGGCAGTTAGAG
The DNA here is from genome assembly GCA_964034835.1 of Muscina levida. Classification (NCBI taxonomy): domain Eukaryota; kingdom Metazoa; phylum Arthropoda; class Insecta; order Diptera; family Muscidae; genus Muscina; species Muscina levida. The sequence goes on along the minus strand of OZ035882.1, from coordinate 36,224,721 downwards.
ATTTGTATTCATAATGTGTTCGCGTTTACAGATGACAGTTGTAGCACAAATAAGACGAGTTTATAGATTACGTTAATATTTTGTACAAATTCAAAGCGTTTTGCTTTCGCCTTTTTAGCCACTTTTTCGAAAATGGAAATTATTATTGTTCTAAATTATTGATTTTTTAAACATTTATGAAAGGCATATAAGATTGACAGCTGTCACAAAAGATTAAATTAAAAATCATATAATAAAAATCATTATCTATAACAAAAATTAACGGTTGGAAAACCAAGGGCTCTTTATAAAGGTTACAAATTGTTTAAGAGCAAATTAAAAATTTTATAAAAAAATTAATAGGAAATTTTGAAAACCAAATGGTTTCGAAAAGAATATATATTTTTTTAATTATATAAATAGGGAAAACATTTTAAAGATTTGATTTTTATCGGGCTTCCATTTTGATGTCAAATTAAAAGGTTAGTTTCATCATTCATGCATCCGACGTTTCGCTGGGATTCTTTCCAGCATTTTTATTTCATAAATGTTAAATATCTTAGAAACTACTTGAAATTTTAAATAACTGAAGATATTAATAAGACAAATTTTAAATATAAATATAATAAAATAAATAAAATTTACATATATTTAAGATTTTTTATTCAATTTAAAAAGATATGATATAGATTTTACTTTACATATTTAAAAAATGTCCCTAGAATTAGTTTTTTACTTGATATGACTTTCGAGTACTTTTAGAACAAGTTGGCAAAAGATTATATGCTTGAGCATATATTTAATTTTCTTGTCTTAATGAGGTTTCAAAACTTTGATTCAGATCTCTGAAATACCATGAAAATTTGACAAATCAGCTTTTTGCCAATATTGCAGAAGTATTCATTAGAAAGTAACAAATATGGGTTCATTTTAAAAAAGTTACGAAATTTCACACTCGAGCAGTGTTTAATAAGAAATCCACTTCTGTGAAACTAGTTCGTAATAAATACAGCAACAATGACCCTTCCCCTGATTTGTAGAATAAATTCACATTAAAAATAAGGTTAAGATATGAAAAATACTTCTTTGCTACGTAATCTACTTTCTAAAACAATTGTGCAATTAACAGATACAAAGTTTCACAATTTCATGACGTCGCTTAATAATACTACAAACGAACTAGACAGACGCATGAATTGCAAATACTTAAGGCATTAGCATTTTATTGTATGACAAACCGAGACAAATTAAGTATTCCACTGATAACAGGGAGACGAGCGCATGTTAAAATTTACCAACTAGCAAACACAAAAAGCTAAAAGAAAAAGTGATAGACTTCCCCAACACAAGAACCGTGTGCATTACGCCACATTAAAATAATGGCGGTTTATGAGGTAACACAAGTTCCTTTATCAAACGCACGCAAAAAAACAACTAGCGTGTTAATTGATAAATAGAACATGACTCGCCGCTAACTACGTAGCGCCCCGTTGTCGGTCATATTAATGCAAATAATTTATGAAGGAAAGAATATAAAACAATAAATAGAAAGAAAGTTCAAAGTCAACATACTGGAGAAATCCACAACTATTTATGGAACAACACGTGCATATCTGCGACAAACACATCGATGAATTTTAAATGAAAAACATTGTAGTTTTTTTGTATTTTTATTTTTTATAATTACTTTTTATTATGCAATTTTCATGAAACACAGATACAGATATATATTTATATGCAATACATAGTTTATAATAATTTGTCATGGTTGGGAATCACAAATTATTCGTTTGCGGGTGCGAGGACTTCTTCTACTATATCTTTTTTCCGGTTTTAACATGAAATAATACAAAAAAAAATGTTTTGAAACGTAAATTTCTAAACCTAAACAAAATTCATTGGCGAACTTTATTTAGGGCCTCTTATGGGATGTTCTTGTTATGGGAAAATGTTATGGAGGATGTGGTTGCATAGATTCGAAAACTTGTAGAATAAAAAAACCAACTGTGTTAAGATGAGTTTGTAACTACCAGAGCTAACACTTATCTTTAGGAATCTACTTGTATTTGTTGTGAGGATGCATTTTCTTTGCGGTGTGTTGATGGTGTTTGCTGTTTCAGCAACTGCTCATCATAAATGCGATTATTGCAACAACATTTACGAAGCGGCAGCAAAATACTCTTGAGACTTCTTGGGATCGGCGACCATAGTCTTTTGTCCGGGCTTCCAGTTGGCGGGGCAGACTTCACCATGCTCGTCGGTGAACTGAAATGCCTGCACCAAACGAATGGTCTCGTCGACATTACGACCCACAGGCAAATCGTTCATGGTGATTTGACGCAAGTTTTGGTTCTTGTCAATGATGAAAAGACCACGGAATGGGATGCCGGTTTCTTCGTCCAATACACCATAGTCACGGGCAATTTTCATTGACTTGTCAGCCAACAAAGGAATGTCCATTTCACCCAAACCGCCTTGTTTGCGGGGAGTGTTAACCCAAGCCAAATGAGTGTATTGGCTGTCAGTGGAGCAAGCAATGACCTCACAACCAATGTTGCGGAATTCAGCAGCACGATCGGAGAAGGCGATAATTTCAGTGGGGCAGACGAAAGTAAAGTCCAAGGGATAGAAGAACAATACAACGTACTTGCCCTTATAGTCGGCCAAAGAGATATCCTTGAAGGTACCCTTCACGACGGCGGTACCTTTGAATTGGGGAGCGGCTTTTTGCAATAGGGGCATCTGTAATGAGATTGAAAAAAAGGAACAACATTAGTAAAACAAGTTGTATAACGAAAAGACAGTATTTGTATAAATATAATTTCTTTTAACAAGAGCCACGCCACCTCAAATAAGCCCTAAAACGCAAAAATTATGGCCAAAGTTGTAGCCACTTGGGTTCTTTGATGATTCTCTATATTAAATAAGTGTTGTAAATTTCAAGAACTCCCCTGGAAACTGCAAATATTGTTTTGTGTATTTATATGTGAAAATATAAGTTATTGAAATAAGTATCGGAAGGAAGTGCGCAGTGCAATTAATTTTTTTTTTAATATAACGCATTCAAATTAAATAAAGATTTTGGGAGCAGATTGCTTTATTTTGTATTCTATTTGAATTTTAGATATTAAGGAACTGTAAGAAGTTAGATAGACTATAGCCTCAGCCTATGTTGGGTCCCATGGCCCTTATAAAAAATAAGCAGCCAGCCCTATTGGTCTGTTTAAATAAACAGCAGACGTTGGATCTCCAGAATCGACTGCAGAAGTGATCTGAGACAGGCCTGGGGAATTAAAACTGGTCACTGGGATAGGTCCATACCGGTCTACTGCCATGTGTGTAAGAACAAGGAGTCCAAAACGAGGGACCATCTTCTTTGTAACTGTCCCGAGGAGGGGCAGATAGTTAGGTCAAAGTTGTATAGAGGACCTAGATTATCTCTATCCCTCTTCAGTCGAAATAAGCAACTTAATAGGTTTCATGCGGTGCCTTCCATGGCTGACTTGAACAAGATGACTACTGGAGGTTCCCAACCCTAAGATTTCCAAAAGGTATCATACAGTGCACGAAATAAATATAGGTTCATCCAAAATTTTATATTTTAAGTGAAACTGCATAAGATTAGATTTTTGTTTATATAAAAATAAATAAATGTTATAGGTATTTTTTGAATTTTCGAACATTTTTTGGCAACTATAGAAATAGCTATAATATAATCCATTTCACATAACTCTTGTGCATCAAATTCTTTTAGCAATAATAGAATAGATCTTGAACCGAACGATGAAAACACATTCATTATTTACACATATAGATCAACAATACAAAACAAGAGCATGAAAGTAAGTAGGTAATATTTCCTCCCTTAAACTTAATTACTTCAAAAATACGAAGTTTCATGGAATTAACTAAGTTTTCTATGGGGTTGAGGTCGGGGCTATGGGCTGGCCAATCCAAAACTTCAATATTTTTAGCTAAAAACCACTCTTTTGTGATATTTGAATTAAAGCATTATCATGCTGAAAAATAAAGTCCTGATCCAATACTTTTTCACAGTCTTCAATTAAAGATATTTCCAGTATTTCTAGGTAGCTCTCCGAATTTATTTTTGTTCAAATCCAGGCCAATGGAAGCTTCCCTTTGATGGAAAAAGCTTCCCACCAACTCATAACCTTGCTGCCACCAAAATTTTTTTTACTCATTGGTATTTCGTCATCCTTTCGTAAATATTGACAATAACGCTGAAAGCCATCTGGCCCGTCTAAATTAAACTTTATATTTCATATGATTTTTTTGCCCAAATCAGCCTTTGTTTTTTGCGGTTTTGGGACTGAGTTAGACACAACTTTCTTTTCGTAAAAATAAGGTTATCTGAGCTTTTTAAAATTTTCTGAACTCGTCTGGTGGACACTGGCTGATTTTAAGCTGATTTTTTAATTTGGGACGCAAAAACATTTTCACGCGATGCAGTCCGAATAATGAGCGAATTTTGACGTGAAAACAGCAATACAGTTCATCCTGGGCTCTTTTTACTGCCATAATTTGGTCCCAATTTTACAAAATTGTTAATAACTTTTAACGATCTAACACTTTTTATTGCAATAGTGGGGTTTGATAGCTTTTGATCTTTGAAAGCAAAGATTTTTTCTATCTCTTCCGCAGATAACACAGTTCCTTGAGACATTTTTAAAAAATATGCCTAAAATTTCAGAACAATATTTATTGTGGCACCACTTATTTGTTATTAAAACAATCTTTATACTATACTTTCAGTGTTTTGTTTAATGATCTCTCCTAGTTGTTACATGTAAGCCACAAAAAGCTCAGAAATGACTCATTTAGGGCTCCAATTGTTTGCAATGGTGTTTATGTCGCGTTGAACGTAACCATGGCATTCGTGATCGAAAGATTTGTATCGAAATCTTTAGGTAATCTTTATCCAAAACGTCATTGAAATTTTTTGATCGCGAATGTCGTTTTTAAGCCTCTTTGATTATATGAAGTCATCATAGAACCCAAAGAGGTCCTTTTATAAGCCACCTAGGCCGCAACTTTGATCTTGTTTTTCGTTTTTAAGATACTAAACTGAAGAGGATGACATTTTCACTTTTTCCAACCAGACCTCGCCCGGCAGAATACAATACAAACATGTCTCATTTTATTAAATTGACTTTTCTAACCAGATAATCCAAATATTTAAACTGAATATTTTCGAAACGTAAACTGAATATTATTGTCAACAAGTACCTATTTGCCAAATACTTGCAAAGCTGTACCCGATAAGGTAAACCATTACCCACAGGCAGATAAGTGATCTTAGACGATCATTCAGTTATTGCAGTCTTTTATAAAGCATAGGTTAAGTTAGGTTGAAGACAAGTAATCACGTTGTCATAAGACTCAGTCATGTCCTTATATCACTCAGAAAACATAATGGTCCATGTTAAAGTAAAAGTATAGAGTAGAAAAGAATTAGTCAAGATTGATTAACTTAAAAAAAAACTTGTGATTTAATATGCTTTCTATTTTAAGACTCAAAACAAAACGGCGCCTACTTGCTTATAGACAAATGCGGACATCAGCTATTAGAGAAGCTTTTACTAGAGATGTTGATTGACTCGACATTATACTGCGAAGTAGTTGTTTAGATCGAACCATGGATCTCCCGCGTGATAATTGCGTGTTCTAACCATCATGCCACGGCTGGCCCCACGATTGATAAACTTTGATAATTATAGAAGATATGTAGTTTAAAAAGGCAATAAAAGTTCTATGTATTTTCTAGTGTTACTTTATACACGTATGTAGATAAAGTAGTGAGATTAGTTTGGCATGACAGACATGGATACACTATGGTCTTCTGCCTGTAAGACAACTTAAACCGTTTGCGAATTTCGTTAGGCTTTTCCATGTTCATAAGCTTTCTGTAGAAAAATATTTAGGTATGTATAATCAAAACTCTTCACACAATTTACTGCAGATCAAAGTAGTCAGACAATGTTTTCCCATGCAGAAATTCTAATCAGATAAATTACCATATTTGTGCTAGCTCATGATCATTTTATTCCCAGTCCTTATCAACTCTAATTGGTAATTTTTATAATCCCTAATCTACAGCCAGATTACTACATTCTTTAGTCTGGAACAAGGGGCAAACATGTTTCCGCACATTTTGCTACAATCGCCAACAAATTACGCAACTAACAATAAATGGCAAAGAAATAAGAATAAGTTAGTTCCCAGTGGATGTAAAGAAAGTTGGACTTACTCATCAAAGCAACAGAGTTCATTGTTAATGAAATGGAAACGAAGAAATAAACCAGTTTTCTAGGTACCAAAAATTTAATTTCTCCCAAAAAACAAAAACCGATAAAATTCACAAGCCAGCGACACACAGACGAAAGGCAAAGCAAGATGCGGAAATAACACAAACAACACGGGAAAGCATCGATGGCAAAGTCAGAGGGGGGAATACTAGTTGTATTTGTTGCTTTATTATTTACAAAATAGAAGAAGAGAGGGGACAACGCAGCTTCACATTTCACCCTATCCCTTGTTGCTGCTGTGCTGACGTTGTTGCTGTTGGGCATCGTCGATGACGATGCATAAATTCCCACAATCTACAACACAGAACCCCCGACACGGAAATTGTTGCTGTCGCGATAGTCGTATATAAACTTCGATGGCATTCGAAAAAGTTCTATTGGATAAACTCTTGTTGGAACAAAGGAATTAATATCTCTTAATTGATTTCTAATAATTCACAAACATAGATTTTAAAGTCTTTCACACAGAACCCGGTTCTAATGTTAAAACTGCTATAGCAAAAACCACTGACTCAGCCAACAAACACACACACTCGGTAATTCACATTTTTTTTTTGTTGTGAAATAATTATTCACGTCATAGATTTATGGTCTCAGTTGCCGTCAACTGTTTGCTCTCGATTTGCACTTACCTTTGCTGTTTTATTTATAAATTATTTTCTTCCGAATAAAATAATTTTATTTTATAAATTAGAAGCGCAACTCCGTTCGTTCAATCGATCAACACAATACACGTCCGTCTGGCGCAAGTGAAAATTTACGAATGTCAATTGGCAACAATTCGTTGTCACGAAGAAACCAATAAAGCAAAAGCACAATCGCATGAATTCGGTGGCGCAAAATTTTACAAATGCCGGTAAAAAAGTTAAAAATATGTTTTGTTGTTGTTATTGATTCTTCGCTGGCAGACGAAAGCTTTAATTTGCAAAACAGCAGTGTTGCCAGTGAATCACGAATCACATGAACTGGAGATGCCAGACAGTGCCGGTTGGACGTTATTGTGTAGGCATGCCAGATGCTGATGAATGTAAGAAAATGTCTCGGAAAAAAGTGCTAAAATATATTAGTGAATATCGCGCACACTTAAATAGCGAAAATTCTTTGTAAACACTTTTTATTGAGATGTGTGCATTTATAGATAAATTTTCAAAAAAGTGCAATAGAAATATGAAGAAATATTCAAATGCCAAATTAAAAAATACACAAAATAAAGAAATATTGAAACCAATTAAAACAATAAAATATTCGAAAAACTGGAAAAAGTGAATAATAGGAGAGTAATATAAAAAAACAAAAAAAAAAAAAATGCCACGCCACTTATAGCCTTTTTACACTAAAAAAGCATTCCGCATTTTGAGATGAAGATGCGGAATGCTAGAAAGTGGTTTTACACTGCAGTTTCGCATATTGTCTAGCTCACACATTTTTCCATTTTCCTTGTTAACCTGGAATATTTTCCTGCCACAAACCATTTAACATTGTTTTGGAGGCAGTATTGCACGAAGCGCGAATGCTTTTATCTAATTGGAATAATAATTTATTAATATTTTGGCAACAATGCAAATTTTTTGTCCGTCCATGTTGTTTGGCAATTTTTCCGATAAATGTAAACAAACATCGAAAATGGTGGTTGCCGGATCAACATTACTGAGAAAAATCGCTTAAATTCAAATTTTCAGAGTACAACTCGGTGTATTTTTCCGCATCTTTCGTGGATGCGAAAATATGTTAACATCTTTCCAACAACAAAATACATGTACAAATTTTAGCATTTGGGCCGCATCTTTCAAAGATGCGGATTAACGCGGAAATATGTTAAATGCGTTCCGGTGTAAAAAGGTTATAAAATAAAAAAAAACAATTTTGGAAAATAACATTGTCTTTAATAATAAAATAGGGGGAAAAATGATGTAAAAAAAATTATTAAATAATAACGATAAAAAAACATGCGAATATTTTTGCTTAATGTTATATTAAAAAAAATTAATTCAATTATTTTTTTTATTACCTACTAAATAAGTTAAAAAAAAGTAAAAAAAAATTTAAATTTGGGCGCCTCGAAAATGATATTTTCAATATTGCGTAGTGAATTTTTTTTTCCTCATGCCAAAAGCTATCGAAAAATTATCGATTGCTAAATCGACCCACTATTATAGCATTTTCACACCAGAAAAGCATTTTGCATTTTGAGCTGAATATGCGAAATGCTAAAAAGTGGTTTTACACTGCAGTTTCGCATATATATTGCCAGCTGTTGCTTATTTCACACGCTTTTCCATTTGCCTTGCAAACCGCCAATAATTTTCTGAAAATCTCTTAACATTGCTTCGGGGGCTGTAGTCCTGTGCTTTTAAGTAATTCGAATAATCATTTATTAATATTTTGGCGAAAATGTAAATTTTGTGTCCGTCCATGTTGTTAGGCATTTTTTCCGTTAAATGTAAACATACAACGAAAATGGCGGTTGCCGGATCAACATAATTGAGAAAAAAAATAGCTTAAATTCAGCTATTTCGGAGTACAACTCAGTGCATTTTACCGCATCTTTCATGAATGCGAAAATAGGCTAACATCTTTCCAACAACAAAATACATGTTAAAATTTTAGCATATTGGCCGCATCTTTCAAATATGCGGAAAAATGCTAAATTCGTTCCGGTTTAAAAAGGCTATGAAACAAAATAATAGGCAGGAGAATTTATACTAATGTTGAAAAATTAAATTTTTGTGAGTTTGTGTGTAGAGGGTAATCTTCTTAAAAATTATTTTACCAGTAGAATGTTATGTTATTACTGAGTGATATAGGCTATAAGTACGGATGAAGCAATGCGAGCCGATAAAAAATAATATTTTTTTATTTTTTTTCCCTATTTCATTTTTGTGTTTTTATATGCATTTTTTACAAGTTTTTGTATTTTTTTTTTAATTTCTTTATTTTTTTGTTAATTTTTGCAAGATTTTCGCATTTTTTTTCTTTCAAAAAGGTTATATTTAAACATTTTATTTGATAAAAAAAAATTAAGAAAAAAATTTAAATCAAAAATAAGAAATAATCATCTATCTTATATGACAAAAGTTAAAGGAAAAACTATTTTGGTTCAACGTAATTTAAAAAAAAATTGAATTTATATAAAATTTGCTCCCACTGCTCTAACTGCCCTTAAAGTGCCCCTAGAGCAGTCAAATGTTTGACCGATGTTTTTATAATATTTTTTATAAAATCTGCTCCCATGGTGCCTTCTAGAGTGGTAAAATTTATGACCGACCCCCAACCTAACATTTTCCCCGAACATACTTACTCCTATCGCGGACTAAAATTTGATTTTAGACCCATGGTTTCTTAGATAAATTTTCTTAGAATTCATCATAGGTTAGGATTTTGATAACCGCTTGGGGATTTTTTTTTTACTCCATAACAATTCACCCTCTCTAATATACATATTTGCTATACATATTTACTTACTTACTTAAGTGGCCAATTACAATTTACGAAACGTAGTTCATAAATTTGAGGCCTGAAGTAATAAAGAATTCCACACGCTTCGGTCTTCTGCGTGTGTTCTCCAGTTAGTCCTACCAGATGATGGCACATCGCCTACCACTTGGTCCTTCCAACGGAGTTTGGGTCTCCCTGCTCTGCGCCGTCCTTCAGGTTCGCCTTCAAACACCTTTCTCGCTGGAGCATTTACATCCATCCTGGCAACATGTCCCAGCCATCGAAGTCGTTGGATTCTGACTCTTTTAGCTACGTCGATGTCGTGGTAAAGCTCATACAGCTCATGGTTCATCCGATGGCGAAACTGACCTTCGACACAGATAGGTCCATATATTTTTCGGAGTACTTTTCTCTCGAATACTCCCAGGTTTTGTATGTCCGTTGTAGTAAGCACCCATGATTCGGCACTATACAACAGAACAGGTAAGATAAGCACCTGGTATAGCTGTTTCTTAGTATTCCGAGAGAAGGTGGTGTTACTAAAGTGCTGCCGAAGTCCGTAGAAACATCTATTGGCTAGCACTATTCTCCGTTTAATTTCTTGGCTGACATTATTCATCTTGTTGACGGAAGATCCGAGGTAGGTAAATTCGTCGACTACCTCAAAACAATAATTGTCAACGTTCACGGTGCGTCCCCATCGAGAGGACTCTTTGTTCGTCGAAATCATTATTTTTGTTTTGTCCTCGTTGACCGCTAAACCCATTTTTGCTGACTCCTTTTCTAGCGATGAGAAAACTGCAGTAACATCCCGCAGATTTCGGCCAATGATGTCTATATCATCGGCATAGGCTAGTGGCATGTGGCTTTTGTGGAATATGGTGCCAGACATGTTGATACCAGCCTTTCTCATCACCTTCTCCATAACTATGTTAAATAGTGTACAGGACAGGCTATCGCCCTGCCTGAGACCTCTTTCCGTGTTGAATGGTTCAGACTGATCCTTACCAATCTTAACCGAGGATTTGGTGTTGTCTAAGGTACATTTGCAAAGTCGAATCAGCTTTGCAGGAATACCAAATTCAGACATGGCCTCATAAAGCCTATTCCTTATCGGAGAGTCGAAGGCAGCTTTGTAGTCGACAAAGAGGTGGTAGGTGTCGATCTGCTTTTCATGGGTTTTTTCCAGGATTTGTCGTAAGGTGAATATTTGATCCGTCGTAGATTTGCCAGGTCTAAAGCCGCACTGATATGGTCCAATTAGTTTTTCTACAATTGGCTTTAGACGTTCACACAATATGCTTGAAAGGACCTTGTACGCAATTGGTAATAGGCTTATTCCACGGTAGTTCTTACATTCACTACGATCTCCTTTCTTGTATATGGGACATAACAGACTGAGACTCCAATCCCCGGGCATGCTCTCCTCTTGCCAGATGTTCTCCATGAGCTGATGCATGCTCCTAATCAGCTCCTCCCCGCCAGCCTTAAACAATTCAGCAGGGAGACCATCGGCTCCAGCAGCTTTGTTGTTTTTAAGGCGGGAGATGGCCATACGTATCTCGCTCTGGCTCGGAGGTGGACAGTTAATACCATCGTCATGGATTGGAGCGGGGTCTTCTGGATTGGTGTCAGTATCCAGTAAATTTCTAAAGTGGTCTCTCCATATCTTCAGAACGTTATCCGGGTCCGTCACTAGCTGACCATCGCTGTCCTTGCAAGAGGGCAACCCTGTTCCACGCATTCTCGCTTTCACTCTCTTGTAGAATTTTCGGGCTTCCCCTCTACTTCGGAGCAACTCAGTGCACTCGTCCTGCCTCTTCTTCAGCTCCTTCTTTTTTCTTCTAAAAAGACGCGTTGCCTGTCGTCTCTTCTCCCTGTGCCGTTCACGAACAGCTCGCGTTGCCATTGGCTGCAGTTTCGCCCTGTATGCAGCAACCGTCTCTCTCGTGGCATTGCGACATTCATCATCGTACCAGGCATCTTCTTGAGACGGCTTTGAGTACCCAAGTACGCTTCTCGCAGCCCGTTCTAAGGAGTCGGCTATATTTTGCCACTGCGAGGTTATATTGTCAGGGGTTGGAGCATTCCGCAGCAGTTGAGTTAGGTGGTTGGAGTAGGCGTTTGCTACCTCTGTGGTCCGATGTCCAGCTTTCGTTGTGCCTGGTTACGTACGTTTTTCGCCATGCTTAGCCTTGTGCGTACCTTAACTGCGGTAAGGAAGTGATCGGAGTCAATGTTCGCACCCCTAATCACTCGTACGTCCAGAACACTCGATGCGTGCCTTCCATCGACTACCACATGATCAATCTGATTCCTTGTCAATTGATCTGGAGATAACCATGTTGCCTTATGAATATTTTTATGGTCAAATCTAGTGCTGCAAACTACCATATTTCTTGCCGCAGAGAAATCAATCAGTCTGATGCCATTGTTCGACGTTTCGGTGTGCAGACTGAATTTTCCGATGGTAGGCTCAAATGCGGTTTCCCTGCCTATTTTAGCATTAAAATCGCCTAGTACAATTTTAATGTCATGGCTCGGGCTACGGTCATATACAGCTCTCGTAGAACTCGTCTTTGTCCTCATCGCTTTTCTCTTCTGTCGGAGCATGGGCACATATAAGTGTTATGTGGAAAAACTTTGTTTTGACTCTTATGGTGGCTATACGTTCACACACTGGGTTGAACCTTGAGACTAGGTGTCGCAGTCTCTTGCCAACCACAAATCCACATCCAAACTCGTGCTTGTCCGCATGGCCACTATAGTAGATGTCGCACGTCTTCATGCGCGAGCACCCGTGTCCCGTCCACCGGATTTCCTGTAAAGCGGTTATGTCAGCCTTGTATTCTTCGAGGACTTCCGCCAGTTGGATAGAGGCACCTGGTCTATACAGTGTTCTAACATTCCAGGTGCATATCCTTAAATCATGGTCCTTAATTCGTTTGCGGTGGTCGTCAACATTTTGGGGGGTCCATTTTATTCTTTTCTTACTTCTTTTCATTGCAATAGTTTATACGTCGGTGGCGGGTTGCAAGCCCAGCGCACCACGTCGCAGTTTTCTCCTCCTGCCAGGATTTTATTACAGCCGCCCATTCTGGGTCAGACGCTGACCAGGGTACCGCTCACTCTGAGCAGACGTGCCTGGGTTTTAGGTTTCGCCCCTCACAGTTAGTCGTGCTCTGACGGGTGTCAGAGGCACGCTTCCAGGCGTCACCACGTGGAGGTACTCCGTCCGCAGTAGTACTACGAATACGGAGCTCTGTGAGTAGACTTGAAGTGCAATTGGCAAGGATCACTCTGGGTTTGCCAAGTTAAACCGATCAGAAGCTTTACCTTGCATCACACTCCTGACGCTATACATATTTAGAGACGTAAAATTTACTCCTTTAGATTCTTGTTCGAAATATATTTTATTTTAGTTCAAGCCATCAGAAACCCAAGGACATTTTCGTTTCACAATTTGATCTACCATATTCTTCATTTCTCTAAAAAAATATTAATATTGATTTTATGCTGGCAGACGAAAGCTTTTATTTGCAAACAATAGGAAAAAAGTGATAATAATTTTGTATTTAAAATAAAACACGAATATAAAAAAAAAAATTAAATCAAAAACATGTTCATGTGCGTTTTGTTTCTGCAGGACAACAAAGCACAAACAAAATGTTGGCGGTGTGTTTGTTTGTGAAAAAAATAAATTTTTAATAGAATTTCTATATCTTATTAAGATTATGAATTTGTTTTTTATAATTCGTTGCAATGATGAATATTGTAATAAATTTTACTTTTTTGTAAATAAAGTTGTACTTTTTGGTATTGGAAATTTTTTTTGCAATAAATTGCACTATTTCGTACAATAAAAGTATTTTTTGGTATTATGTGTTGTGCTTTTTGGTATAATGAAAGTACTTTTTTGGTAGAAAAATAGTACTTTAATGTACAATTAATTTGAGTTTTTTGAACAATTAAAGTACTTTTTGGTACAATAAGTTGAACTTTTGTGTACAGTAAATTGTAATTGTACAGTAAATTGTACGCTTTGGTACTCTCTAGGAGTAAAATACTGATCACTATCCTTGATACTATCTGGATATCAAATTAAGTCTCTCAAGCTCTAAAAAAAGTTTTGCAAGATCACTCCGCCAGCTCTTAGGGTCAAAAAACATATAACCTTCGGTAATTTCTACATAGTACACTAAATGCCTGCCAAATTTAATTGAAATCGATGCGGCCTTGTACGCGTGGTTGAAGCACAAACTTCAATTCCAATATTATGCTTATAGGTTCTAAAAATGATATGCACATATACCGATTCAAATACATTTAGTCCTTATAAAGGAAATTGTTTTTCTACTTCCCAATATCAACTTATACCGTTATAGCAAAAGTTGGCATTTCCTTCCTTTCCTTTCTGATAAAACCCAGGTCTCTGCATAAGGTTTAAAAACTTTGAATCTGCTTTCTGCAAAAAAATTAGACATGGAAAATAGACATATGAACATTTGCCATAATTGTATACATACATATGTCATCATTATTGAAAATACCAGACTTCCAGCTGTAGCGATCTGCTCTCTATCACGCATTTAACGGATGCACGGATATGCTTTGATCACTACAGACTTTCACGACGATAATTTGCATTAGGGTCCCCTAAGAGTAAAACTTATTGTTACAAATGCATTGACATCCTTATTATATCCCCCACATCATATCGTGGAGTGTTTTAAATGCACGTTAAACATTCATCGCCAAATACATTTTTAATAGATTTTTATTATCACAGTTAGTGTTGCCATATTGTTGCCAAGTGTCTCCCTTTCCGTTATTCTCTGCACTTGCAGGATAATTGAGTATTTCGATGGCGCTAATAAAGAACAAACACTTCAAAACGAAACCATATTTTCATAATTGCCAATTAAAGGTCAATAGCATTTTCTCCTCAGCGCCAACACCACCAACAACAAACAGTCTACAATTGACATTTACGCCAAGCAACCACAGCAATGTCAAGTACATCATAAACAACAACAATACCGCTATATACATGGAAGAAGAAGTAGAGACAACAAATGAATAAAAAAATTTAAGAATAAAGAAAAAATAAATCATTAACAGCTGGCAGCTACATCATGGTGCTATTACTAAACACACACAAGCCATTGTAATCTAGTGATGGAAAATATTCAAACACTAGTGTACAATAAATCGTACGTTCTTTGTTAGATATTTCTCGTTAGATACTGGTTAAATATTTTGCGATTACTGAAATATACACTGACAACGATTACGCTATGCCACAATATGAAAAAAATAATTTTCATCAGTATTATTTTTCTGATGAATTGCATTATGGTCATTTCATTACTATGTAGTCGATATTATTTTTCTATAGTATTTTTTTTTGTTATTTTAGGAATTTTAAAACCTATTTTGAAAATGTTGTTTTACAGACCCCTTCTGGTACCTCCCACACAAATAACCGAATTCACCCTCATAGTTGTAAATTTTTATTTACTTTTAATAAGTAAACTAAATTCAGTTTATACAAATTTGTCTCACGAATGAATATGGACTATATCGGACCATCCATTCTGGTACCTCACATAATAAATGACCTATTATTGGAAAATTCATATTTCTCCCATAACTTCCAGAGGGAAAACTGTAGAAAATTTGTTCAGTGTAATTACTTTCTAATAGTGGATAAATCCTCAGAAAACCGAAACTTTTGCCACACCCTTTCTAGTACGCGCCACACAAATGACTGAATTTACCCTCATAGTTTTATATGCATATTTTTTTAACAAGTAAACTGAACTCAGTTATAATTTGTATAAGGTATACGTCTATAAAAATTTGAATATGAACTATATCGGCCCACCTCTTCTGGTATCTACCATACAAACTGACATATTTTTTAGAAAATTAATATTTAACTGGAGGATATTTGAATTAGATTAGTTTAATTACCTGCTAATAGTGGACAAATCCTCAGAAAACCAAGACCCTAGCCACACCCCCCACACAAATGACCGAATTAACCCTCACAGTTTTACATGGATTTTTTTGTAAGAACAGTGAATTCATTAAAATTTGCACAAAATAAACATTTACAAAAATTTGACTCTGAAATGAATATAGACTATAGCATCGGCCCATCTCTTCTGGTACCTCCCGTACAAAATGAACTATTTTTGGAAAATTAATATTCCAGCCATATCTTCAGAAAGGATAGCTGGAGGAAATTTGAATTTAGTCAGTTTAATTTTCTTGTAATAAGTGACAAATCCTCAGAAAACCGAAACATTTGCCTCAACCCCTTCTGGTATCACCCACACAAATGACCGAAATCATCTTCATATTTCTACATTAGGAGTTTTCGAATTCGATACGGACTAACGATGTGTGGTTGGGGAAAAATTGTATTAACCAAATATTGGGAACGTGGGGTGGCGACACATGGCTGAGCACCGTAGTCAAAGTTGGTGGGGAAAGGGGAAAAATCCACATCAACTCCCGCAACTACCCCGAAATCGCCCGTAGAGTAGTGAAATGTATTAACGACTCCCAGTTATTTTTCCATCTTAACATTTTGCCCAAACATACCTACGTCCCATAAGGGGGCTCCCATACAAAAATAAAATTTTTATAAATTTAGCTCCCACCACACTAACTGCCCTAAAAATGGCCCTAAAGGTGTCACCAACCCCTAATAGTTTCTCAGAACATATCTACCCCCTATCTCAACCCATAGGGTGGGCACCATAAAATTTTTTTGGTATGTTAAATTTTTTTTTTGTGAAATCTACTCCTGCTGCTACTATAGTGCCTCCTAGAGGGGTAAAATGTTTGACCGAGCCCTACTACTTTTGTACCCCTAACATGTTTCCTGAATATATCTATCCTATATCTCCAACGCTGAAGGAGGTCCCCATAAAATTTTTTGGTGTTTTAAAATCTTATTTTATAAAATCAACTCTTGTCGCTCCGGTTGTGCCTTTTAGGGGGTGAAATGTATGACATACCTCTAGTAATTTTTCCCTCCTAAAATTTTCCCTCAAATATACCTACTGTCCCATCTTCACCCCCTAAGGGGTGAATCCCATACAAAAATACAATTTTTTTAAATTTTGTTCCCACCACTCTAACTGCTTTAAAAATGACCCTAGAGGCATCAAATCTATGACCAACCCCCAATATTTTTGCAACCCCAATAGTTTCCCAGAACATATCTACCCTATTTCTACTACGCTTAAGGTGGTCAACATACAATTTTTTGGTACTTTAATTTTTTTTTTATAAAATCAACTCCTGCCGCTTCGATGACGCTTCCTAAAGGGGTAAACTGTATGACCGACTCTTACTAATTTTGTACTCCTAACATGTTTCCCGCATATATCTATCCTATATCATCAACGCTGAAGGAGGATCCATAAAATTTTTGTTTTTTATTAAATTAACTCTTGTCGCTCCAATTGTGCCTTCTAGACGGGTGAAATGTATGACCGACCCTTACTAGTTTTGTACTCCTAACATTTTGCCCAAACATACCTACGCCCCATCTTAACCCCATAAGAGGGCTCCAATAAAATTCAAATTTTTAAAAATGTTGATCTCACCACTCTAACTGCCCGAAACGTCTATGACCTACCCTCAATATTTTTGCAACCCCAATAGTTTCTAAGAACATATCTACCCTATATTTCCAACGCTTAAGGTGGTCCCCATACCATTTTTTGGTATTTTTTATGAGTTTTTTTTTTATGAAATCAGCTCCAATCGCTTCGATGATGCCTCCTAGAGTGGTAAAATGTATTAATGACACCCACTAATTTTTACTCCTTATATGTTACCTCTCTATCTTCATCCCCTAAAGGATACCCGTACAATGTGCAATGGTTCTCGGATCAAACGATACATCGCTGTAAATGTGGGTATAAAAATGCCCATTAACAGTAACTAGAAACCAGTAAGATATGTAAATCAGTCGGGAAAACCGATTTACATATACCCTCACCCTCAGTAAAACATAACATATTTTCTAGTATATTGATATTTTACTCGATTTCTAAAGTGGGCGGAGTGGTACATTTTATGGGAGGTGACAGAAGGGGCGTGGCTAGATATCCAGTTTATTTTTCTCCAGGTTATTTTTCTCCTGATTTAGTTTTACTAAATACAGAATTTAGGCTCGATCGCTCCATCCTTAAACCTTAAAGTTTGTATGGGAGGTACCAGAAGGGGCGTGGCTAGACTTTCAGTTTTTTTTATACAAAACTGTATCCAGGTATAGCTTTACTAAATCCACAATTTGGGCACGATCACGTTGGGTGTGTTGGCATTATTACTCGATTTCTAAAGTGGGCGGAATTATATATTTGTATGGGAGGTACCAGAAGGGGCGTGGCAATGTAGCTCATTTGTAATAGCGTAAGTAACTTAAAAAAACTTAATTTCCATTTACACCCCATGAATGAGGTATGGGATAGCTTCTCGCGTTGTTGTGAATTAACAAGCTATCTAATTTTAAATTCACAACTAACGGCATCTACTTGTTTATCGACGAATGCGATTTGAGAAGCTTTTACTAGACATGCCGATTGACTCGACATTTATACTGCGACATTGCTATCGACCACATCGAGGGGGCCGGCAATAAAGGAAAATGTAAATGACTGGAGGCGGGAATCAAACCCGGGATCTCCCGCAGAGTAGTCACGTGTTCTAACCACATTGCACGGTCACTAGCGTAAGTAGTTTTGGAAAATTCGTGCAAAGTTTTGAAAAATTTAGTTGCGTATTTTGAAAGTTATCGTGCTCAAAATTGACTCCTTCTATGTATTACACTTTTGAGTCGTATCAAATGATATATACCCTCCTACCCCTAGGGTAAGGGTATAAAAATGTTATAATAAAAAATTACAATGATAAAAACAAGAAAGAAAATTTGCGAATGTACTTGTCCTCATCATACCCCAAACAAACACAGCGCCAAAAGAAATGCCATCACTGTCAGTTACATTTAAACAACACCAACCAACATTGTAATGAACTTTGGGAATTTCGGTTTAGTAACGTTAGGAATCTAAGAGATAGCGGTCATAAAAACGGACAGAAATTGTGAAAGACAACATAAGGAACGCACGGGACAAGAGTACACAAGAAAAGAGCAGAAGAGTAGAGTAGAAAGTGGAAAATGTAAACTTCACTTGTTGTTGTTGCTGCTGCTTCTGCTGCTGCTCATGTTGTGTTGTCTATTGTTGTTCTTGTCGTTGTATAGGGGTTTTTGGGTTGAGTAAGGATATGACAATACGCCATACCAGTTCGTACTCACGCACACACACACACACGTTACACAGAGTAACACGCAGCACTATCAAATACAGAAAATTTACGGGAGACGACAGTGATAACGACCAAGTGCAGAAAAAGTGTTTTTAATGTGAAAAAGTCCTTTTGATACAAAGCAACCAAATTGGGGAATACAAATAATCCACCACATACATAATTTAATTTATAAAAATTTCTTTGTAAATAGTTACAACATCAATTGAGTTTGCGGTTGTGTCCCAAGTATCTCGTCTTAACATTCGATGTCGCCGCAACATCGAATACAATTAAATTAAATGTGAAATCGTGTGATGCGAAAAGATTCCAATGTTTTGTGGCCGAAGAAAAAAAATGTGTATAATTTGATGGGATTTAGCTGCTACATTTAAGTTGAATAGAAACGAGAAGAGCCCAAATGAAAACGGGGATTACTTTACAACGAATTAATTACTTGCTTAGAAAAATTAACAACTTATGTATATGTTTTGTTAATAACATACCAAGGATTACTATACACACACACACACACACACATCCACTCACACACATATATAAAGTTGAAGCTGTTAAAAAATATTACATAAATAATTAGAAATTTAAATATTGTTATACGAGTGTTGTTTATACATATACTATTGTGTGGTGTTAAACGGGTGTTGATTGCAAAACCCAAACATATTTCAAAATGAACATAATGCAGTCGTTTGGCGGTGGCGACAACGGTAAGTGAACTTAGCAAATTATACAAAAAAAAAGAAAATACGCACTTAAAGTATTTTCCCCTTAGATGTTTTTAAGCCAAAAATCCATTTGACTAAGCTGAGTCGCAGCTCCTGCAGCTGGTCCCTGCTGTTGTATGTTGTTGTTGTTGTTGTAGTAGTGGTAGTTTGCCTAGAAATTGCCCCGATTGTTTTTCTTTTCTTCTTTCTTGGCTAACCGAGGAATTCGTCCACTTTTACTCTTTATTTACCACTTACGAGTCTTTTTGCTGTTTTCATCGATGTCGTCGTTGTGGTTGTTGTTGTTGTTGCTGTTGCTGTTGTTTTATTTTGCAAACCATTCTGTGTATGTATAACAAATATTTACATCGTTTGTTGTTTTTACTACGTAACGGTTTTTAATGTCAAACATATGTTTGGACAGTTACAAAAATGCACACACACACCCACACATACATACGTTTCAACACTGCCTTAGAGAAGCACAACGAATCAAAATATCAAAACATACAAGTAACGGCTTACACGAATGGCACAACGAAGTGTAAATGACGAAAAACAAATGTTGTTTACCCAATGGTGTGTGGTCAGCGAAGAGATTTTTGGGAAAGTGTACATTTTTGTTATTAGATTGTTGTGTGAAAATTTTACTTGATAAGGAATGCCAACGCTAAGTATTGTTTGAGGAACAAAATGTTACGTATATGATAACGCTAAAGCTAATTTTTCAGTGTGATGTGGGGGTAATGTTATAAACAAAACAGAAGAAAGGGGAAGTGCTTTTATGAAGGGAAGAAACGGTGTTTGGAGTATTGGGGGCGTGGTAGGAAAAAAATGGAAAATTGACCAAAAAAAAAAAGGAACATATACGCCTCTACCTAATATTCATGGTCAAATAAATGACCGAGAGAACCCAATTATATATAAGCGGCGTACTAACTATGTATGTGACACTTTTTAGTAAAGGACGAAATCTCCTATATACGACCATAAATAGAGTGGGTAAATTTGTATAGAGTGAAAAAAAATGCACCAAGCGGTTATCAAAACCGTTATAATTTTGGCATAAAACCATGGGTCTATAATCAAAATCGACCCCCGGGTTTTAACGAGAAACTTTTCGTATTAGGGAAAAAATCCACAACCAGCCCAGTAACTGCCCCGGAATTGCCCCTACAGGTATTATATATAGCCACCGTAAAAAAAGATGCGCACATTCATAAGTACCTGTCAGTAAAATATTGAAAAATACGTAGTATTTGTGTCATTTAACATGTGCCGACGAACCCGAAGTGGTTTAGTTTTTTAAAAGTGAATAGTGAATTATAATTAAGGCCTTTAATAACGGCAAGGCATTTTCCTTTTCAGTTGTTGAGTAGAATACAACATGTCATTCGAGAAGAGAACAAGGAAACCTGGAAAAAGAACCTAGTCCAGTTTCAAGCGCCATCAAGAAGAGGCGACGTGGCAATTGTTGAAGCACCATTGAGTGAACGGGGTCGCATGTCTCTGAAAAACCAGGTCATTGGACGCTTCAAATCTCTTGAGTCCACTACCAAAGGACGGAGTGAGAGGATCGGTTTAGAGCTTAAAGCCCTATGGAGCAAAATATTTAATATATATATCTGACCAAGCCTTTTGCGCAAAACTAACAAAACTTCTGGAAGATTACGAGCACGGCAGAAAAAAAACAAAACTTTGATTCATTGAAGGAACTGTTTGACATGACAAAGGTAAAATGCGAATGGATGTGCAAAGAGAATGAGAACCTATACAAACTGAAAATTGAGAGAAAAGGCTGCGTTGGTTATTCCAGCGAAAAACCTGGTGGTGCCAATACCATCCAC